>VWYK01059442.1:5746-17014 GCA_013399775.1 Semnornis frantzii | reverse complement strand
CATACCAGGAGGAGAGAATGGTAGCCCTGCCCTGGAGCTTGGGGTAAGGGCAGGCAGACAGGGTTGCCATGCTAAGTCTAAACAAGTGTGCAGCTGCTCTTGTGATCACATGCAAGGAAGAAAGATCTCCACTACATTATCATCATAGAATACAAAAGGGACCTCAAGGATCATCTAGTCCAACCTTTGAAGGTAAGAATATAATTTAAATGAGATGGCCCAGCACCCTGTCAAGACGGGCCTTGAAACTGTCTAACATAGGGAAATCCACTACCATAGTTGGGAGTTTATTCCAATGTTTAGTAGTTCACATGGTGAAAAAACTTTTTCTAGCCTGACTCTCCCCAGTAGCAATCTGTACCCATTCCCCTTGTCTTTACCATGGGACTCTTTGTAAGAAAAGAGTCTCCCTCTTCATGATACCTACCCTTTATGTACTTGTATGTAGTTATGAGGTCTCCCAAAAGTCTTCTCTTCTCAAGGCTGAACCAACCCAGTTCTCTCAGCCTTCCTTCATATGACAGGTCTTCTGGTTCTCTGATCATTCTTGTGGCCCTTCTCTGGAGCCTTTCCAGCCTGACCACATCTTTCGTGTATAGAAGGGACCAAAATTGTACGCAGTACTCAAGGTGTGGCCTGACCAGCTCTGAGTAGAGTGAGAGAATGGGAACTTCATCCCTGCTTGTGATACTCTTATGTCTGCAAACATCATGTCTGTTATATCTTTACAACTGGTAAACTATTAACAGAATGAGAAAGGATTAAGAACTGCTTCTGAAAGCATCTGGATCAAAAGTAATCACAAACTATGAAGCAAAGATTGCAGAGCTGCAAAGAGGGTAGGTCTCAGTCTAGAGTAAGTGAATGCAGTGAGAGGGCATGCCTTTGCTTCATGGATTCCGTAGGGAGCAGCAAGGATGGGACAGTTCACAAAGCAAAGGACTTCAAATAAACAAACCCAAATAATTCACAGGTCTTGAATACAGTTTGTAAGCATTACCAGAAGTGAATGAGTAAAAGCTGTCACTAATCATACCGGCAGCTATTGGATACCTCTCCCTCAAACAGGACTGTGAGGACTGGACCTGAGCCCTGTTCCATGAAGATGCAGGCAGCACAGGGTGGCTGCGCAGTCCCTTCTGCTGGCCTGTGTTAAACAACAGGGCAACTAGCTGTGTGCTCATAGGGACAGTAATTACAATTAAAGGGCCATGCAGGATATTTCACTGAGTGGGTTGTCTGCGGCTGGCACTCTGACCCTCTTTCCCAGTCTCTAGTTCTTGATCCCAATCTACCAGGATACACAACAACAGGATCTGTAGGTTGTGTGTTCAGTCTGCTGCAAGAGCTGTGTAAAGGAGTTAAAGAGTAGCTACATCAGCTATGCAATCGCTCAGCTCCTCTGTGGTTATGACTGCCAGCAAAATCTGGATAATGCACATATAGACTTGATGAAGGGCTCATGAAAAAGCATTATGTGGATTTGTGAAGATGCTCATTAAAGTATCCATCTGTTTAGGTTTTTACTTCCTTTGGCTAATAACAGGAAGCCTCCATTTATTTCCTTTGTAAAGTGTGTGCTCAACACAAAACTGAAAGTAATTCACATTAAAAAAATATACAGAAACAAATAATGTCTGTAGAATTAAGACATTTGAAAAAGATCCTTCCATTATGGATGCTAATGTTTCTGTCCATTAAGCATCAAAAAATAATTTTCTTGAATGGATGTGTTAGAATTACCTCTCATTACAAGTTGATGACTGCCAGATGTTAATAAACTATTCCTAAATGCTTATCATTACGTATAATGATGAGTAAGCTCACAAAGCATTTCGTGCTTATGTGCTTGTGTACCACAGCACAGAGAGCAATCACAGAATTCCAGAATGGTAGGGGCTGGAAGGGACCTCTGAAGATCATCAAGTCCAGCCCCTTGGCAGGAGCAGGAATAGAATCACCTAAAGCAGATCACATAGGAACACATCCACCTGGGCCTCAGAATTCTCCAGAAACAGAGCTCTTCTAAACAATACTATGTGATGTAAAAACCAGTTACATCCTAACAGACAATAAAACACCTTCAGTCCAGACTAGTCTAAAAGCTATAATGGAAGCCTTTCCACTGCATTTTACGGTCAGTGTTCCACCTACAGGTAGATTAATTTCTTGGCTAGGACTGCACCCACTATTTACTTAGTCAATGTCAGATCAATCCTCAGTCAATGTTAGATATGTTAGACCAACTGTCAAAAAGATCAACCTCTTTAATGATACATCTAAAGAGCTTCAACCACACAATGTTATGTTCTTTTCATATTATCCATTAGAAAGCATCCTCAGAAGGACAGTGCAAAACCTGATCCTGCCTAGAGGCCTCTGTGTGGCAGGTGCTGACTGTAATGACTGATAATGCTGCAGACTGGGAAGATTGCTTGTAGAGGATGCCTGTAGCAGAAGTACAGAATAACTGCTTTCCTCTCTGAAATACTTACTTGTGAAGCATTGTGCTATTTTTTATGTATCTCCTGCCTTCTTTTGTTTGTTACAGTAATGTCCCAGTCTGTGTACTTTAAGCACTTGCTGAGTAACCTTAAAAGCCACAAAGGAGTTTCTAAATTTTCACTGTTGCAGCACTATACTCCTAACAAGACAGAAGGATAGGAGATACCCTGAACTAACTTCCCTCTGGCAATGTGTGTTATGGGAGTCCATTTGTCTATTTACCATTGCACTGAAGTCAGCAAAGACAGCTTTCATTCCAGTTTGATTAAATCTACCCAAGGGTGCTGTGATCTCAGCCAAAATCTCACAGAGCCTGGTCAGCAGGGCTAGAGGAAGCCTTTGTCCTCTAAGGCAGACCTGAGATTTGCTGTGTAATTCTTCTCTGCCTCCCTAGCTGCAGTTTTGCAGGAAGAGAGAGGGTAAGACTGAACAACAGGGAACAAGAGAAAGCTGAAGCATTGAGTTGCTTTTGCTACATGGAGAGGACAGGGTTGGTTTGGCATCTGTTTTTACAGGTAGGGCCCAGGCACAGCTTTCCTGGGAAAGGTCTGCATCTCCCATACTGAAAGCTCTTCATAGGCAGCAGCAAGCTCACTCCATGGGTCTATGCCAGCAAAAAAGCCAAAAAGAGAGCTCTCTACTTTCATCTGGAGGAGATAGAAACACCAAGGCCTTTTTTCTGCTCACTAAAGGTGCTGCCCCAGAAGCACATGCACCAGAAACACCTCTGCACATCTACAGTCTCAAAGAACAACTTTTACCAGCTCAGAATCTCCTTACCTTGGTAGCTCAGTGCCCCTCAGCTGTGCCCAGAGAACCTCAACTTTCTTATGTGTGATTCATGAGATTTAATAGCTACATATTTTTACAGAAAGCATTAAAATGTATGTGGGAAAAACGTAATTTTCTATACTACTTTGACTGGTTTGCTATGTTTTGAATCAGCTAATAGAGTGAGGGTTTAGCTGGACAAATTTCTTAAACCACTGAATTTATTTTAGTGCTTGATTTTCTATTTACTCCTATCCTGCCATGTAGAATTTCTCCCATTCTTTTTCTGGATGAAGTACAACTGGCTGAGCTTAGCAGGTATGCTAAAGACATGAACAACCTGACTGACTTGTTTAAATCTAGTCTTCTAAGACTACCAACAGCCTAAAACTATTGTTGTTCCTCCAGAGAAATACAGGAAAGTAACAGTAAAATGTGGAGGTGACTCCCTTTGCATGAGGGCTTACTCAGTGCTGGTCAAGCCCTTCTGTAAAGATGGGCAGTGGCCTCTGAGCAACAACTCTGGCCACCAAATACCAAGCTACCCCATCACCACCACCACCCTCATGCAGTAACTGGAGAATGTGTGATTTTTCCTAGCACCCAGTTGGTAAATGTGTGACAAATCTCTCAAAAGGGAAAGTATGTTTTGGAGGGTTTTTTTTCTTTAATTGCTTGAGTTTCAGGTCACAGCTCTAGCTTCATAGAGGACTCGGGGCACTCACCAGCCCATCGCTGTTGTTGTGAGGATTTTGGTAGTGAAGAACACAAGTTTTCTCCTTTGAAAGTCAGCAGCACTAGGCGAAAGGGAAAGGCAGGTCAATGGCCTCACAGCAAATGAAGAGATGCAGCCTTTGGGCACTACTGGGCTGCTGTGGAGAGGCTGGTACTGCCTCCCCTCCCATGGGGTACAGAGTATGTTACCTTCCCTTCATGGTCCTGTCCCTCTCCTCTGTTCTTTCTCTAATTTTCACCATACTGTAATTCTGACATCTAATTGAATGTGCAGGACTGAATTAGTGCCTCTGCCAAGTGATGGATGGGGAGAAACCTTCCCAGCTGAGAAAGGAGCTGCCAAGATCCAGACTCCTTGTGAAAAGGCAGTGCTTTCCTTCACCAAAAATGCTTGCTTCTCTCTAGCTAGGTAGGCAAACCATCTGCACTTCCACTTGGGGTCTCATGAGCTGAAGCCAGCTTCTCTGCCATGACATGGTGGGGAGTTTGAACTGGCATGAGGCCTTGAAGCAGCTCATTTTCTTGTGGGATGATGTTAGCAATCCCTGTTTATGCCTACTGACAGAAATTAGACATCTGCCCACTGAAGTAACAACTGAGCAATGTTTTTTTTTGAAGGTATCAGTGGCGCCTAACTGGTGGGATCAGGCACCTACATACTTTTGAGGTTCTTGGCCAAGGAGATTAAGTGACTTGCCCACGGTCACACAGGAAATCTATGGCAGAGCCAAGAACTGAAACCAACTTTCAAATGACGTAACCACAAGATTATCATTCTTCCATGTATTAAATTATTAATTCTGATGCTTGTCAGGAAGCCTGGGGCACAGGATGGGTGCTTATTAATTGGAGCCAGACACATAAACATGCACATTGATTTATGTATTCATATATTTAAAACTGGATGAAAGAACTGTCTGATATCTCATTTTGGATCTTACTTTAGTCGCTTTCCTCCTGCTTTACATAGAGCTGAGGATGCCCTGGAAAACAACTAGTTTTCTCCCATATAGAGAGCATCTGCTTATGGGTCTATACATGCAGCAGGATTCGTCAGAAGCTGAGAAGGTTGGTTCCACTGTGTATCATCCTAGTCCATCTTTCAGATTCAGACACTGCTGTCACATGTTCCTGGCCAGGGTTCGTTTCTCCATTAAGCCAACATGGCAACAATGTACTTTTGCTAGTCTGTATTTAGTTCAACTGCTTGTAATACCTGTGGTTCTTTCAATGTTCTTTGTTCCCTTGGCAAATGGGAAAAAAAATATAACCAGGGAAGATGGGAGGTCAGTGACACTGTCAAGGTTTAGGCACTAAACTGGGATGCCTGTGTCAGGAAATGGATCTCCCCCTCCTCCATTTGGAGTAAAACAATGACGGCAATTTCTCTGGGGGTGACTCAGAGAGGAGTCTTGGTTACATGCTTTGACTTGCCTGCTGGGGGAGACGCTCTGTCTGCACTGAGTATTGAGGGAGGCCAGGGAGGCAAGGCTGGCAAACACTGGCATTTAAGCGTTTACATGTATATGCTTTGAATATATTCCTCACACCCTGCATACCTCCTACTTATGCTTGCGGTACAGTGGTGAGAACCATGGAAATACTGCATTTTTTTTTCAGGTGTTGTACTCTAAGCCAATATGTAGCTAGAGGGGGGATAAACCAGCAAGATTAAACTCATCTGTAATGATGCTAACGTGAGTAACCACAGATATCTTCCAGTTCTGGAGTCAGGAAAAGGAGGACAGTCAAGACCTTTGCAGGATATAATCAGAACCTCCCCAATCAACTCCCAGCAAGCAAACTGAATACCAGCAATATACCAGACAGGCAAGGGTGGTAGTAAGTGGGAGCATTGCTGAGTCAGAAAATTTTAAGGAAACCAAACTCCAGGAGTGGTGAGACCAGAGATGAATTTTCAGTCTAGACTACAAGGACGATAAACTTCCATCAGCATCATTTCAGTACATTACACACACCCCATCTGCTGCATAGCTGTGCCTAACCACACGGAGAACATCCTACTGCATGCCAGGATTTGTATATGGTCTCTAGGTAACATCAGTCACTGATCTGAAAATATCCTGGGGCAAAATATTTAGGAGTTAAATTGTATTTTCATCAGATTATAATAATCAGGTAAGTAGGTTTGGTAAACCAAGTTGGTGACTTTCAACTTCTATAGCTTGGTAACCACCTACATATATGAGTATTTATGATTAGCATTTTAAAACAGTAAGGAGCACTTCATCATGTATAGTGTATTTCATCCTGCAATAATTTGGTAATGTTAGGAATTTATATTATTACTCCTCATAGGTGAGAGTCTAAAAGGTTCTAGTGCAACCCAATAAAAGCATCAAATTATTGCTAAAATATAGAGATTGTTCATTGTTCTCCCCTACTCAGAAGGATAAGCACAAAGCATCTTTTCCTCCTGCAGCTTGCCAACAAGCCAACAGCATTTGGATTATTCGAATAACACTATGTACTTTAGCATGGCAATCACAGGCATGATAGGCAGGAGGAGTAATGGTTAGACATGATGACAAGTAACATCAAATAGAGACAGAGGAAAATCAGTTTTCCCATTCAAATGTAGTTTAGTCTTGCTTTTTCTGTGTCTGTTTATCTTATGGGAGTTTTTATTATACAGTCACACTTAATAATGTTGGTGGTCTCAGTGGAATTTGCTGAGTGCTCAGCTCTTCTGAAATTTCAGCCAATTACACAGCATCCTAGCTTTTGGTTTCACTTTCAGATATATCTTCTTCCAGCTGTTCTGTTAGTAGTGGGGATTTTTGGTTGACAGACCTGCATATAGATGGTCAAACTTGGTTTTAGATATCTATTTGGACACATTTGGATACTAGCTAGCCAGGTGTCTCAAAACCTTTTTTTTTTTCTTCTTCAGCAAGTTTTCTCCATTTCTTAAGTAGAGTAAATCCTCCACCTAAGTGGTATATCCAGATGAGCTGATATTGGCAGTGTGCAGTCTGCAGGATGTACTGGATTTGCTACGACAGAACCATAGGGCAGCCTTAGGCTGCAGGCCATTAGCAGTTTTAAGTCAGCTAGGGCATCTGACCCAAACCGGCTTACAGATGTATCCCATACCATAAACATCATGCTCAGTGTAAAGGGGGAAGTTTGCTGAGGAGAGGATGTTTGATGTTTAGGCTCTCGTTTTTGCTTTGGTTCTTCCTTTTCTTGCTCCCAAGGACTGCCTTCCTGCTCAGTGTGACTACCATACCTTTGCTGGTATAACTTTCCTTTATCCAATTCTTGTTTCCCCTACAAGTACCAACTCTGTGTTTATCCTTGCTTGGCTGCTGCCTTGAATGTTCCCATCAAAACATATCTGAAGAATAAATTATGAGTATTCTAGGGAATGTAAACAGACAGTAAGCTGTTACGGGTTTTGCCCATGGAGTCCGTGAAGCTTTGGATTGTTGGCACTTGTTTAATTTGTTGTTGGAAATGTCTTGAGTTTGTTTGGTTTTGCCAGATAACTGCTGTGAGCTCCACAGAATGAGTATGACTGTGAGACTCTCTTTCAGTTTTAGGGTTGCAGAGAAAACTCTGAGAGTAGCAAACAGGTCAGAGTGGGCTGACCTCTTCAACATAGGTGCCTACAGCTGTGATACAGCAGACTCAGGCATGTGGACCAGTTAAGAAATCTTGTGACTTCTATCACATGGATTTCAATAAACTTGATGCAGTCTGCTATCAAGGGCTTGCATTGCTGATGGAGAGAAAGCATTGTCTGCCCAAAGGGTGGCAGGTAAGTAAGAATCTTTTAAACCCTGTGATGACTACTGCAAAAGGTTGGTTGAAGGTTCTCAGTGAGTAGAGGAGTAGAAGGGAGGGAGAGAAGCTGAAGGCACTATAGGCACTTTGGCCTCAATCTTTTGCTTAATTCAATGAGTTATTTGTGCAGCTGCCACAGGTTCACTTAGCTTCCAGAAATACACCAAGACAGGTGCGTGGATCTCTGTATATGATTTGTATGATTTTAAATTGTAAGAGATGCAATAAGGGCTGTGCACTGTGGCACAGTAGCATGAACAAATCTTTGTGCTGAACTTGTGCCACAGGCTGTCTACACAATTATGTGATTACTGGAGCTGCAGCTGTAAATGTTGTGGTCAGCGTGGCTGGAAAATCAGAAAAGTGGCTGAAGGTTAGCCAGGTCATTCACAGTGTGCCAGTGGCTTCAGAAAATGCCTCATTAGTAAGTACCGTGAAGGGTGGGCTGGACTTCAACTCTGATGCCATGACTGAGCACACCACCAGCCCATCCTGAGCCCTCTCTGCATATGCAAAGTAATCCAAGAAGCCTTCATGGTTCCCTGTGGTGTATAGCTGCTTGGCTATTTCTGCATGAGAATCAAATGAGAAGCATGTCTGTGAGAAACTCCTCCCTTCTGTCTTAATAATGCTGCTTGTAGAGCTTGGATAAATTATGAAGAGTGAGGCAGAGGTATGTCTTTTCTCAAATGCTTAGAGCAGGACTGGGAGTACATGTCCTTAGCGAACGATTGGCTGGAAAAATATGGTAACAATCTTGTTCTGCTTTAACTACATCCATACCCTTCTAGGAGAAGAGTCAATGTCTTAAACTTCTTTTGACAAGATGAGGAAATTTAGACATGTAATTGAATTATTTCAGAGGTATCCTGAAATAAAAGAGAATTGGGTTAAATACCCCTTCAGAACATGCACGAAGGTAACATTTCTGCCATCCCTTACACTGTTATGCATTTCCTGTTCTTGACTGGATGCATACCTGTGGAACTTGAAAAAACAGGGAAGGCTTACTATTACTGCCCAGCTATAGGTCTTTCTTCTCCACCTGATGAGGGATAATGGAGTGTTAGGAATATAACAGTTTTAAATCACTTGCTGACATAAAACTTCATTGTTAGTGGCTCCTAAGGGAAAGACAAAGGTTTCAGCACACAGAGTAGACAGCTAAAACAGGCAATGACTAAAGAAAGAGGTATCTGGTAGGAAAATCTAGCCCACCTGAGTAAGACACTTAAGCTTTCCACTTGAGGAAACATTTCTACCTTTAAACATTCATCCAGAAAGCTTTCAATGTCAAGCAGAGATCAGGACAAAGCAAACTATCAGGACATCACCAGTATAGGGACACAGCCTGAATCTCTGCCACCTGTAGCCCTGATGCATGTGCTCAAAGGCAAATGTTCAGTTTCTCTGTTCACAGAACACAGAGACCTTCAGGTTTGTGATGGGGTAATGGTGTCCCAGTGCAGATAAAGTACCAAGGCTGTCTGCATACCAATGGTGCTAGCTTCTTCCTCAGGCAGGATCTGAGCTGCAGCCTGTTAGAAGGAGTATCTGGATAATCTTTATCCCAAAGTATTACAATCCCTGTCTCCAAACACTACCCAGAAAGATATTCCCAAGAGGAGTTATGGGGAGGAGACGTGGCCCCATCCTCCTGTGAAACCCTAGCCCACCCTGAAATGGGACAGGCATAGGGCAGAAAAAGAGCAAACAAAATGGAAACCAGTCCCACAGCTAGGGCCTCCTACCATAAACATCATGCTCAGTGTAAAGAGGGGACAGCAGCCTGCTGTCCCTCCAGCCAGGGAGCAGGCAGTGGGACTCTTCATAGAGGAATCTTCTTCCAGCTCTGAGGCTTGAGCAGCCAGCTGGCAGTGAGTACTCTTTTGTAACTCCTTTCTGTAAGAGCTATACATGAGAGAATTGTCAGTGAAAGTCCACTTCTCCTGGCCCATGGCTCAAAATAGCAGTTACAGAATGGAAACAGCTTCTTGCACATGGCCAGTGCCAAGCCTATTTCCTACTACATCAAGGTGCTCCCCAAGAGAGACTTGTGCTCTTCTCCACACCCAGCCAAGCCTAGCTCATTGAGAAATTTTCCATGTAACCAGAGAGAACTTGCATAACTGCATGATCCCTCCTGAGAAGCAGATTCACCTGAATTTGGTCTCAGAGAGCCCAGGACAAAGGTCAGTCAGATTTTGATACGATGTTTCTCTGATTGTGCTGTCCGTTTTGTTCCTAAGGAGCAAGGGTGCTGTACTGGGATGACCTCTGACCAGTTTCTGATAGCTGCTTGCAGATGGGCTGTTGGACATCTTTTGCAAGGGGAGAGATGCAGCTCCTGTGAGATTTGTGGAGCCACATGCCATTCTGCTTCTCTTCTAGTTGGGATAGAAAGGAAGTGTGGAGCAGTGGGTTTGGTGGTCTTCTGCAACCTACTGCAGGCCCAGCATGTGGGTTTGGGAATGTAGCAGAGCAGGCAGAGGTCCTTGAGGTTTCCCGTGCAATGAAATGCTCTCCCTTGTATATTTGAAGGTGGTGCTGACCTTTTGAGTGCCCTGTGCCTCTGTAGTGCTATTACTGGCACTGCAACTGTGCTGTGCACTGATTCACTGATAATACAATCTGAAAAAACATAGTTTGGCATTTAGGTCACAAAGTTTATTAGAATGACATTTTTCCTGTTCAACATTTTAATATCTAGAGCTTCTGCCTTAAAGTGGTGGCTCTCTCAAATGGTTGGTGTGCATGCCTAGTGTCCTAAGAACTCTTCCTTCCTACTTCAAGAAAAAAAAAAAAAAAAAAGTACGAAAATACCAGTGTGATGCGTTTACTGCTCTGCATTTTTTTACCAGTAAAAGATGACAGTCTGCATAAAAAGATGTCAGCCAAGGCATAGGACTTGTAAAGAGACCTGCCTCCTCCAGTACTGCATCAGGTTATTAAAATAAAAACAATCAAACGGTGGAGGTGATACTGAGTTTAAACAGCAGCAGCAATCCTAACAAGTACCCCTCCAGAGGCCAAACCCACCTAGAAATGTAGTACTTGGAAATGATCACTAGTTTACTTAATCTGCACCTGGGTGGGATCTTCAGTTTCAGACATCTTCTGGCTCTGACATCTTTTGAATTTGGGTGTCACTATTTTTTCTCTCCTTAAATGCTTCAGTAAGAGTTATTAAAAAAAAAAAATAAATTATAGCAAGTCCCATACTGACTAATGCATCTTAACTTTTATATTCACTTCAGGATACCATTGTCTTCTTTTTGCTTATCCTGTCCTGGTAGGCCTGGGCCCACAGGCACTACAGCAATGTAGTTTATTCGGGTAAATGGTGTCCTCCAGATATATATATGAGGACTATCCAACTTGAAAGAATTTGAAAATATTTTCAGCACTAGGTTTAGTATCCAATTGGTCATGAAAAAATCTGATATC
>VWYK01059441.1:38538-59993 GCA_013399775.1 Semnornis frantzii | reverse complement strand
TGTGTGTGTGTGTGTAAAATAGAATCCCACATATACGTCATAGAATCATAGAATGGTCTGAGTTGGAAGGGACCTCCAAAGGTCATCCAGTCCAACCCTCCCCTGCACTCAGCATGGACATCCTCAGCTGGATCAAGTTGCCCAGAGCCCTGTTGAGCCTCACCTTGAATATCTCCATGGGTGGGGCCTCAACTACCTCCCTGGGCAACCTGTTCCAGTGTTCCACCACCCTCATGGTGCAGAGCTTGTTCCTAACATCCAATCTAAATCTCCTCTTCTCTAGTTTAAAACCATTGGGCCTCGTTCTAGCACTACAGGCCTTTGTGACTGTCCAGACTGGTCTGTCTGGGGAGGCAGGCACATGCTCCACATACCGCAGGTGCTAAGGGCTGATCAGCTTTGGCTCTTTCTGCAATGGAAATGGTGGTTCTGTGCATGCAGAGCAGTGGACAGCAGCTAGGTAGGGCAGATCTTTGCAGGAGATCTCCAAGATTGCTGTGAGTGCATGTGGTGCAGATGCTGGCCTGGTGATGCAGGAGGCAAAAAAGGAGGGATAATTTCCACTTAAAACACCATGACAGAGACAAAAGAGAACAAGGCTTGGGATCACCAGGATAGGATGAAATTCAGAAGCTTTTTATCTCTGATGAAATATTGCTTTAATTGTTTCTCTTTGAAACGTATCTCGTTTTTGATGGCTGCTTGTGTGCAGAAGGAACAATGTTCAGCACTTAATGCATTGGATGGAGAGATCTGGGATTTATCTGCCTCTGATTCCCTGCCTGACCTCCAGCTAATCGTTTCCTCTCCCTGTCTCAGTTTCCTTATCTGTAAAGTGGAGTTAATAATCCTTCCTATCTCCCAGTCTGGAGTGCAGTTAGACAATTCAATTAATAGTTGTAAAACTAATTTAGCTTCTGGGGCAGAAAGTGATAAAAAACAAGAAGGAATTATTCATAAGTGTGGTAAGGCATCACTGTCCAAATCTGAGGAACAAATGTTCTACTTCAGATTTCTCCTAGCTTCTGCTACCTTCATTCCATCAGCATTGCTCTTTTTTACCCCACATATTTGTACTGATGTGAGTGCTATCCTCTCAGATGGAAATATCAATATCTAAAGGGTGCAGGGCAAGAGGATGGGGCTGGGCTTTTCTCAGTGGTGCCCCGTGATGGGGCAACGGGCACAAACTAGAACACAGGAGGTTTCACTTGAACATAAGGAGAAACTTCTTCACTAGCAGGGTACCAGAGCACTGGAACAGGCAGCCTGGAGAGATACTGAACCACAGAATTCTCCTTCTCTGGAGACTTTCAAAACCAGGTAGCTTGGAGTAGATGATCTCTAAGGTCCCTTCCAACCTAAGCCATTCTATGATTTGATTTTTAATCACCACCTTCTGGGCTCTTGTGAGTCTTGATAAGAAACTGGTGAGTGTTCTATCTTGTCAGATGACTTTCCTAAACTTGAGTCATTAGAAATGCACAGTCGAATTTCTCTGCCAATCTTCCAAAGCTAGGGTGAAGCTGAATTTATCCTGTCCTCCTCCTGCTCTCTTGTATACCTTGCAGTCAATCTTAAATGGCATTATTACATATTATATTTTTCAGAAAAAAAGGGTTTGTTTTTCTAGTTTCAGGATGCATTCAGCTAATGAGCAGCCATTCAGCCTCTCATGATCTCTCGTTGCTGCCTTCTGCTGGAGCAGTTCCATCTTTTATAAGTGAAATATTCATTGGGTCAGAACATCTCTGTTCACCTGAGATGTGGGAGTCAAGGCTCAAGTCTCTGTTTCAATGACTAATGGACTATTTATGAAAAATTAAATGAGTACAACAGGAGGAAAGGAGAAAGTCTTTCCTCAATGACCATTAGACCAGATGATGGGGCACTTAAAAGTGAGGTGTGACTCCAGCACAGGAGTGGAGATATTCAAGATCAGGCTTGACAAGGCTCTGAGCAGCCTTATCCAGTGGAGGGTGTCCCTGCTTACTGCAAGGGGGTTGGGCTAGATGACCTTTGGACGTTCCTTCCAACCCAAAACATTCTGTCATTCTGGTTTCAGTTTCCTACCCTACACCAGAGATCTGTGTCTGCTGGCTTCTTGGGAGAAGGCCAGGTGGGTTTGGTCAGACATTTTGTTCTTCTCCAAAGGGGTACAAATATTCCTGCCTCTTCTCTACTCAAATACTTGTTTTTCTCTCAGTATATCAAATAGGTTGAGGTAGCTGCTGCACCTCTGGGACTAACTTAGGTACAAGAATCAC
This sequence comes from Semnornis frantzii, assembly GCA_013399775.1. Lineage (NCBI taxonomy): Eukaryota > Metazoa > Chordata > Aves > Piciformes > Ramphastidae > Semnornis > Semnornis frantzii. The sequence continues at coordinate 57,726 of VWYK01059441.1, read as the reverse complement.
AGAATCATAGAATGCTTTGGATTGGAAGGGACCTTAACGTTACACCTCTTTCCGCCCCCCCTGCCATGGGCAGGGACGTCTTCCACTAGCCCAGGTTGCTCAATGCCTCATCCAACCTGGCCTTGAACCCCTCCAGGGAGGGGGCATCCATAACCTCCCTGAGCAACCTGTTCCAGTGTCTCACCACCTTCACTCTAAAGAATTCCATTCTACTATCCAGTCTGAATCTCCACTCTCACAGCCCGAAGCCATTGCTCCTCATCCTGTCATTACAAGTCCTTGTAAAAAGTCCCTCCCCAGCTCACCTGTAGTCCCCATCAGGCACTGGAAGACTACTGTGAGGTCTCCCCAGAGCCTTCTCTTCTCCAGGCTGAACAGCCCCAACTCTTTCCCATGGGGAAAGTGTTCCAACCCTCTGGTCATCTTCATGGCCTCCTCTGGGCCTGCTCCAGCAGTTCTGTGTCACTCTTATGCTGGGGGCTCCAGAACTGGACACAGTACTCCAGGTGAGGTCCCACCAGAGCAGAGGGACAGAATCCCCTGCCTGTCCTGCTGCTCTCACTGCTTTGGATGCAGCCCAGCACACAGCTCTCTGCTGGGCTGCCAGTGACCATTGCTGGCTCATGTTGAGTTTCTCATCAATTGACAGCCCCAAGTCCTTCTCTTCAAGACTGCTCTCAAGCCACTCCTCAGCCAGCCCTGTAATGATGGTGGTTGCAGAAAAGCAGTTGCATTCCAGTACAATCATGCAAACCTGTTTCAGGGTGATTCTCTAAAAAGTCTATACTGACACTGTTCTGTAGAATGGCAACTAAATGCCAACTAAACATGAAGGTGGCCAAAATACTGTGAAGTTTGGGCCTTCTTTTCCCCACTTGTGAAAACCACTCCAGATAACACTCTAGTGGCCAGTCTAGATAGGCAGGTGATCATCCACTGAAAGGCACATTTTCAAACTCATCAAATGCAGGCATTTGAAGCAGAAGTAATTGGAAAGACAGCCAGTGCACTTCCTGTAAGGAAATTAATTTCTCTTGGTTGTGGTGTTGACCTGTCCTTACCGTTCCCTGTAATGGGAACCAAATGCCAGATGCCTGATAGCATCACTCTTTCTAGGTTGCCTCATCAGAAACAAATCTTTCCCCATGTGGTTTTCTTTTTGGCAGGCTGATTTTTCTTCACAGCCTGAGCTGACAGTTTCCACTGGCTCTATTATAACTCCTACAGAGTCTTTGGAGGGCTTCATCTCTCCTACTTTTGGATGGCAACAGCAAGAGGTCTCTGTCAGACTTCAGTCATTCTAACCTACTTTCATGTTCAGTTGTTAGGAAATAGACACTTGAAGGGGATGGTCCAGTCCACCTGTCCTGCTTTAGGATGTGATGTCTGCATCATCAGTGCTCAGAAAGTAGTCCAGAGGACTGGGTTGGATGAAAAAGACAGTTCTGAGTTGAAAAAAACCAACTCTTCTGAGATGTTCTCCCTCCCTATTCTTTGGTGTTCCATAGTTTTTAGAAGCAGTGTGCTCCTAGGCACAAAAAGAGAAGGCTTTAGAGAATTGCAGTCTCTAAAAGAGAAGGGAGAGAAGGAAGGAAGCTTGAAGGCAGTGCTGGAGAGCTATCAAGTTTCTCTGAATTATTAACAGCAACTGCATTTCTTTAAAAGATTATAATAGTCAGTGATATGTTTAGCTTTCAACACTTCCAAAGGAAAAAAGAAAGCAGCTACATCTGAATAAACACATTCAGGAGCAGAGATGTACTGACAGATAATGATGGTGTTAGCCATGCTATAACCAGAGCAAGGAGTGACAGCAACCCGTTCCAGTCACAAGGTCAGGACATCCTTAAAGTGATACTTGCAGAGTACATTTTACTTGAGTCATAGAATAAAAGAAGTGTCTTGGTTGGAAGAAACCTTTAAGATCATCAACCGCAGCCTTCAACCTAACATCACCATCACCACCATTAAACCATGTCCCACAGAGCCATGTCCACACATTTCTTGAGCACCTCCAGAGATGGTGACTCCACCACCCCTCTGGGCAGCCTGTTCCAGTGCCTGAGCACTCTTTCAGTGAAGAAATTTTTCTTGATATCCAACCTAAACATTAGCCACAATTTCAGGCCCTTTCTTCTTTAGCACCTGCCCCCACCTGGCTCCAACCTTCTTTCAGGGAGTTGCAGAGAGCAATGAAGTTTCCCCACAGCCTCCTTTTCTCCAGACTAGACTAATTCTAGCATTACTAGAAAATAGCAATAAAATTATATACTTCAGTGTATGAAATAGGAAATCTGACCTGCTTCCATGAGCATGCATTCCTCACATTCAGCAAAGGGTAATGATGCAGAATAATTGGGACCATTTTCTAATATAAGAGGAAACTCTGATGTTGCATCCAGAATTCCTGATATGAGAGCTTAAGTACTTGATTTGACAATTCAAATCTTTCCTTTTTTTGGGGAGGAAATTTTTCTTTGGTGTAATTTCATTATAGTTATCTGTCAAAATCTTTTCCATTTCAGGCAATCACTTGAAAATGGCAATTCACTGAACTCATCCCATCTCAGGAAAGCATGATTTAATCTGAGAGCAGAGAAACTACTGAGCTCTACTCTAAGCTATTAAAACCTGCCTGTGCTGTGCAGAACAAGACACTCCCATTCTGCAGGGAGTGAATGGTGAACCCGGGTGCACAAATCCCACAGTGAGTTTCCCTTTAGAAGTGACAGCAATTTTGAAATCATAGGTGTGATATGAGAAAGGCACCAAGGCTGGTGAGAGGGCTGGAGCACAGCCCTGTGAGGAGAGGCTGGGGGAGCTGGGGGTGTGCAGCCTGCACAAGAGGAGGCTGAGGGCAGACCTCATTGCTCTCTGCAGCTCCCTGAAGGGAGGTTGTAGCCAGGTGGGGTTGGGCTCTGCTGCCAGGCACCCAGGGACAGAAGAAGAGGACACAGCCTCAAGCTGTGCCAGGGTAGGTTCAGGCTGGATGTTAGGCAGAAGTTCTTGCCAGAGAGAGTGATTGGCATTGGAATGGGATGCCCAGGGAGGTGGTGGAGTCCCCATCCCTAGAGGTGTTTAAAAGGAGACTGCATGAGGCACTTAGTGCCATAGCTTAGTTAATTAGAAGGTGTTAGGTGATAGGTTGAACTCAATGATCTTGAAGGTCTTTTCCAGCCTGGTTAATTCTGTGATTCTGTGACGTGAATTGATAAATGATGTGAATTTTCCTTTCTAACTTTTGCTTTTGTGATGGTAGTTACCCAGACAAGATTTAAACAGGACCCAAAACCATTTAGGATCTTCAAACCTATGAGCAATTTGTTAAGCAAGAAGAGGCACTTCAGATGTTTGAGTTTGACCTCAGCTTTCATCACTTGATTATTCAGGTTCATTAGTTAGTCTAATTACAGAAATGCCACTGAAGTCACCTTATAAATGTCAAGCTGAATGTCAGCTGACAGCTGAAAGGGTGACACTAGTAAAATGCTTCATACGAGGGTATTGTAGGACCCAGAACTACTTGAGAGAGCTCAGCACAGAGCCACAAAGGTGATTGAGGGAGTGGAACATCTCTCTTACCAGAGGAGCCTGAGGGAGCTGGGGCTTGGAGCTTGGAGAGGAGGAGACTGAAAGGTGACCAAACTCAGAGTCTCTTTCTATACCTTAGTACAACCCCTAATTTGAGGAGGAGGAGATTAATTCCACCCTAATTGCCTAATTGTTTTGCTACTCTGAAACAAGCAGAGCAGCAGCACCGTGCTCAACTGTGAAGTGGTGGAGGTTTTGATTCTACTGGCACATGGGAAGACCATTGCACAAATTACAGTATAATGCAATGCCCGAGCAGAAATAATTGCTCCCAGCCTCTGTGAAGCAGGAATCACACACATCAAAAAAAAAAAACCCTTGGGCCTTTTAATTTGGTCACGTCTGATATCGGAAGCACAGTTCCTCCAAAGCTAATGGACCAGAGGGAGCAGTAGGATTATGATTCTCTTAATATATTATTTTTCCATTTAAAAACTGGGGTCAGACCTGACCAGAGCAAAATGATGAAGTCTGATTTTAGTGCCAGAGAGTGATGTAGAGGATAACATGAAGCAAAAACCACAGTTAGCATGTAACTCCTCAGTGCCATTGTGAGTCTATCTGCTCCACGAGCTGTGGATTCAGTACCTATATACACAGGGGGCATTGAATTGCTCCCTGTTGTTGGCACATTTAGAAAGGATGAACCTTACCAGTGTGTGTGAGGTGGGAGAAGAGGTCTTTGGGATTCTCTTGGCTGTTTCTTTAAAACAAGACATACTTTGTTTTGTCATAGCTAGCGGGGATTTGAAGAACCTGGTCTTTTAGAAGGTGTCCACTAGTTAATTTTTAAGGTCCCTTGCAACCCAAACCATTCTGTGATTCCATGAGTCTATGATTTTTATTAGCTCTGTATCAGTGTGGTTGTTGGGGGCTTTGAGTATCTTTTCCTTTGACACAGACTTATGGAATTGTTTAGGCTGGAAAAGACCTTTAAGAGCATCAAGCTCAACCATCAACCCAACACTACCAAGTCCACCAGTACACCATGTCCCTCCACACCACATACACATGTCTTCAGGGATGGGGAATCAGCCATCTCCCTGGGAAGCCCGTTCCAGTATGGACCCCTGAGGGACATCACTTGTCACCCATCTCCACCTGGACACTGAGTCATTGATCACTGCCCTCTGGATGCAGCTGTCCAACCAATTCATTATCCAGTGAAAGGAATGGGGGATTTAAGCACCTCTCTGGGCAGTCTGTTCTAGTAGTTGAGAACCTTTTCATGGAAGAAATTTCTAAACCTAAACCTCTTCTGTTACAGTTGAGGCCTTTTCCTTTTGTCCCATTGCTTGCTCCCTCAGAGAAGTGACTAACACCTTCCTGGCTCTAGCCTCCTTCAGGTTCTACCTAACAAAGGACATGTGTGTCCCAAAAACTTCAGATTTCTCTCAGCACAAGGACCACCAGCCAAAGATCCATCTTGGAAAGGACCTAAATATTAAAGATTTCTCTGTCAAGAAGCCAAGGCTGCCCCAGATAGCTGTTTCTAGTCTTAAGAGCGAGAAATGCAGGATTTTCACAGAATCACAGAACCAACCAGGTTGGAAAAGACCTTCAAGATCATTGAGTCCAACCTATCACCTAACACCTTCTACTCACTAACCCATGGCACTAAGTGCCTCATGCAGCCTCCTTTTAAACACCTCCAGGGATGGGGACTCCACCACCTTCCCGGGCATCTCATTCCAATGCCAATCACTCTCTCTGGCAAGAACTTCTGCCTAACATCCAGCCTGAACCTACCCTGGCACAGCTTGAGGCTGTGTCCTCTTCTTCTGTCCCTGGGTGCCTGGCAGCAGAGCCCAACCCCACCTGGCTACAACCTCCTTTCAGGTAGCTGTAGAGAGCAATGAGGTCTGCCCTGAGCCTCCTCTTGTGCAGGCTGCACACCCCCAGCTCCCTCAGCCTCTCCTCACAGGGCTGTGCTCCAGGCCCCTCCCCAGCCTTGCTGCCCTTCTCTGGGCACCTTCAGCACCTCAATATCTTTCTTAAACTGAGGGGCCCAAAACTGGACACAGCACTCAAGGTGTGGCCTGACCAGTGCAGAGTACAGGGGCAGAATAACCTCCCTGGTCCTGCTGGCCACACTGTTCCTGACCCAGGCCAGGATGCCATTGGCTCTCCTGCCCACCTGGGCACATTGCTGGCTCATCTTCAGTCACTGTTGACCAGCACCCCCAGGTCCCTGTCTGCCTGGCTGCTTTTGTTTCATTTCAGACATGGAGGCTTCCTGTGGTTCCCTCTTCCCACTCCAGCAGTTTTCCATGGTGCTGGTGTGGACTGAGGTCTACTTGTGCCTAACACCATACTGGTTCCAATGCTCCCTCTCTTTTGGGTTATTGCCTCTTCTCTAAGCCATTCATTTTCATTTCCAAAACAGATATGCCAGTGCAAGCAGATCCCAGCTCACCCAAGCAGCCTCATGCCTCTTTGGGCAAAATTCTCCTCAATTAGAGCAAAAATCAAACTAATCAGCCCTGAGGTGCCATTATTCATATTCCCTTCTCTCTAGGTACCATTTGGAAGTAATTTTACTGTGGAGCAGCTATTTTTAAGGTAGTTCTTTTTATCTGAATGTTTTTCAAGTGCACTTCTACTCTGGTGATAAATGCATCAGTGATACTTTCCTTCTTCTCAGTTCTCTCCTTTGTGTCCATCTGGTGCGACTACTTTCTCCTGAAGTGGTTAAAATATTGTTACAGCACTTAAAAGACTTTGCATATGACCACAACTCTTTCCTGAGGTCCATCCCAGCTGGGTTGAAGTCAAAGAGGGTATCACTGATGCTACTGAGCTCCTAGTATCAAATATGATAACAAAACCCAACAAAACAACAAGGAAGGGAGGGGGGGAAAGGAGGCTGTGTGCTGAGATTGATCATTACTTGTGAACTTGGCAAATTTCACCAGGAAATGGTGGAAAATATGTCCACGTAACTATGGATAATTTTTCAAGATGCTATTTTCTACTCCTGTGGAATTCAGTTCTGAAACTCTCCAGGATAGTGGTGGAACTTTTAGAAACTGAAGTTTGAATTGCTTCAGCTATTAACCTTCACAGAATGCCAGGTTGGAAGGGACCCCAAGAACCATCTGGTCCAACCCTTCTAGGTCATAGTAGAGTTGCAGTGAGCTGGCACAGCAACCCAGCAAGCTGAGACTTAAAACTGCCCAATATAGGAGACTCTGCCACTTCCCTTGGGAGATGATTCCAATGTCCCAAATGATGGGGAAACATTTTTTTTCTGGAGTCCCATGGGAATCTCCCCAGCAGTAGCTTGTCCCCATCAGCTCTTGTCTTTTCCATGGACTCCCTGTCAAAAGGAAGACTTCATCCTCCTGTAGCCACCCTTTTTGTACTAGTCCATGGTAATAAGGTCTCCCCTAAGCCTTCTCTTCTCAGCCAGTCCTCACATATCAGGTCAGTCCATACTGTCAGTCCTCTGATCATTCTCCTGGCTCTTCTCTGGACACTGTTGTGAAGCTTTGGGAGTTCCCCGCCCCCCCACACTTTGAAATGACCCAGACTAGATCTCAGCCGGACTGGAAGTTAAGAGATGAAGCTATATTTACAGCTCAGCACAATATACAAGCAAATATATACAGTATATACAGGAATATTTACAGAAATATACAAGTTTAAGGTAATACAGACACACAACTCCCCTCCCAGAAATCAGAGACCCCAGGAGGGGCTCCCAACCACCCTTCCACCTTCTCCCCACTCCCACACCTTACCCCAAGGTTTGGCTTACGCGCAAGGAGGATCGGCTGGGGAGGATTAGAAGAAAAGTGGTTAGTGAAGTTATTCAACAGAGAGGAGAAGCCAGAGCTGCTAGCCCAAGACCCAAGCAGCAAGCAAGTCCCTCGTGACCCAGACTGCCTGCTCGAGAGACTCTTATCTTCTTTGTTTTGGTTTTCTTATACCTAAACATCGCAGCAAGCCTCTGAGTGAAGTAGACATCACCATGGTTTTCCTTCACAGCCTACAGTATAATTTTCTCTATTAAAAATATTCCAATTAGCTCAAACCAGCACAACTGTCCAACCTGTCTGCATCTTTTTTTTGTGCAGCAGGGACCAAAACTGAACACGGTGCTCCAGGTGTGGCCTGACATGTGCTGAGTTGAGTAGAACAATGAGTTCTTTATCTCTGTTGATTGATGCAACTCAGCATCCTGCTGGCTTTCTTTGCCACTGCAGCTTGCTGCTCATGCACAGTAAGACTCCTGTCCACCAGTACCCTCAGGAGTCTACCTTAATCTTTTATGTTCATGTTATTTACACAGCTGCAAGTTTTCACCTATCTATATTCATCTTACATTTCATATATCTGTCCACTTTGTTAGACTGTTGCCTAAAACTGCCAAAGCATAGTTTGTAAAGCACTTAAATGTGGGAATAAGCTCAGAACTGCTGCACAGGCAAATGATTTACTTTCTCTTATAAACTGCTAACTGCTTTTGTAATGATTTTTTTCCTCTCTTTTCAATATGTTATATTACTATATTGGTAATTACTATTTAAATATTGCTCCTATCATTACCTAACAAGTGCTGTGGTGGTTGGAAGAACATTAAGAATTTAGTATCTAAATTCCTTGTGTAGTAGCTGGGATGGTCTGAAGCTAGACAGCAGGTACTGCCAGGAAACAGTGCCTTGGAGATGGTGTCCATGACACTCCTGAAATTTAATCAAGAGCTGCCTGGTGCAGTTTTCCATGCATGGAATAGAAGGGATTGTGTTTCCCTGTCCAGTTTGTTAGGGCTAACCACAGCATGGACCTTTACTATGCTCTGTGATCACAGAATTCATGGAATCATAGAATCACAGAATGTCAGGGGCTGGAAGGGACCTCGAAAGCTCATCCAGTCCAACCCCCCTGCCAGACCAGGAGCACCTAGACCAGATCACACAGGAACACATCCAGGCAGGTCTTGAATATCTCCAGCGAGGGAGACTGCACAACCCCCCTGGGCAGCCTGTTCCAGTGTTATGTCACCCAGAAAAAATCCTCCTCATGCTTATATGAAACTTCCTATGCCTCAGCTTCCACACAGTGCCCCTTGTCCTGTCATTGGGCATCACCCAGCAGAGCCTGGCTCCAGCCTCCTGGCACCGACCCTTTACATGTTGATAAACATTGCTGAGGTCACCTCTCAGTCTCCTCCTCTCCAAGCAGCAGACCCCCAGTTCCCTCAGGCTCTCCTCGTAAGAGAGATGTTCCACTCCATCATCTTTGTGGCTCTGTGCTAGACTCTCTTAAGCATTTCTATGTCAATCCTGAACTCAGGGGCCCAGAACTGGACACTGCTCCAAATATGGCCTCATCAGGGCACAGCAGAGGGGCAGGAAAATCTCAGCCTACTGACCACATCCCTTCTAATCCACCCCAGAATGACATTGGCCTTCCTGGCCATAAGAGCACATTGCTGGCTCATGGTCAACCTCCCATCAACTGGGACCCCCAAATCCTTTCCTTTGCCTTCCAATAAATCAGTCCCCAACCTATACTGATCTCTGGGGTTGTTCTTTCCCAGGTGCAAGACTCTATAGTTGCCCTTGTTGAATTTCATGAAATTTCTTCCTGCCCACCCCTCCAGCCTGTCCAAGTCTGGCTGAAGGGCAGCACAGCCTTCTGCTGTGGCAGCCACTCCACCCAGTTTGGTGCCATCAGCAAACTGGGTGACAGTGCACTCTGTGCCCTCATCCAGGTCACTGATGAATATGTTGAACAGAACTGGTCTCAGTACTGTCCCCTATAGGACCCCACTACTTACAGGCCTCCAACTGGACTGCATCCCATTGACCACAACTCTCTAGCTTCTTCCCTTCAACCAGTTCCCAGTCCACCTCACTACCTGATCATCCAGACCACTGCCTCAGTTTAGCCAGGAGGATGCTGTTGGAGTCACAGAATAGTAGAGGTTAGAAGGGGCCTCTGAAAATCATTAAGTCCAGCCCCCCCTGCCAAAGCAGGATCATCTAGAGCAGATCACATAGGAGCATGTCCAGGTGGGTTTTGAAAGTCTCAGGAGACAGATATTCCACCACTTCTCAGGGTAGGCAGCTCCTGTGCTCTGGTGTCCTCAAAGAATTTCCTTCTCATGTTTAGATGGAACTTCCTGTGCTCAAGGTGATGCCCATTATGTCTTGTCCTGTCACTGGGGAGCACTGAGAAGAGTCTGGTATAATTTTCTTGAAACCCACCCCTTAGATATTTGCAAGCATTAGTAAGATCCCTCCCTCAGCCTCCTCTTCTCCAAGCTAACCAGCCCCAGCTCTCTCAGCCTTTCCTCATATGAGAGATGTTCCAGTTCACTCAGCATCTCCATGTCCCTGTGCTGGACTCTCTCCAGCAGTTAGTTCTGCATCCTTCCTCAGCTGATGTATAAATGCTATTTTCTTTATAGAAACCAAATTAATATACAAAAGATTCAATGCATTTTTAAAGAGTTCCTCATGCAAAAGATTCTCAGAATTGGCTTTTTTCCTGCTTTTCCTTGGAGACTGCTGGAAGCAATGATATTTCAGACCTACTGCAACGCCTAGAGAAATACATCTTTCTTCTTGAGAGGCTCGTTTCAAGCTAATACTACTTTCTGCCAGTGAACATGACAAAGGGCAGAGCCAAGAGGAACCTGGTAACTGATAGAAAATATCCCAGTAATGGATGAGAAAGCAAATTAATAAAGCATTGCTGTGATAAGTCATACAAATTGCTTCTTTGCTCTGAGCAAAGGGGAAACACGACTTGCTGGCTGACAGAGCAGGTCACTCGGATGGCATACTCCACAAGACCTGCTGTCCCAGCAGGAGCAGTTGGATTTCATTTAGAAGGGAAATGCTGCCTGCAAAAGATCCATCTCCTTCATGCTCTCTCTGCTCTTCCTTTTTAAATACTGAATCTAAAGCCTGAGCCTCCAAAGTAATTTTCTTGTCACAAAGAGCATGCAGATGAGGAAAGAAAACACCCACTGCTTCCTCCCTCTCTCCCTCTTCGTTACATTATTTACTCATCTCTCCTTCATTTCCCTTTTTGTCAGCTCTTTCTTGCAGCAGTCCTTCTTTTTGGATGGGCTACCTAGTTGTGGAAGCCAGACATGAGAAGGAATAATATTGTATTGTAATTTTTTTTTTTTAATGGTGCCTTCACACTATTCTTTGGTAGTCAGATAACAATCCTGAAACATATCTTCTGCCTGGCAAATAATGAAAATGAATGACCTGTTAGACATGGATAGGAATGGCTACAGCCTCTCCTTTTCAATATCCTGCAGCCAAACCAACAGAGAAAAGGAGAAAAGGACACACAACCATCAGGATATATGCTTCTATCCTGGGACTCTTGGGCTTAGAGAAGAGAAGCCTGAGGGGTGACCTCATGAATGTTTATAAAGATATAAAGGATAAGAGTCAAGAGGCTGCAGCCAGGCTCTGCTACGTGATGCCCAATGACAGGATGAGGGGCACTGGGTGGAAACTGAGGCATAGGAATTTTCATGGAAACATGAGGAGGAATTTTTTCCCTGTGAGAGTGACAGAACACTGGGACAGGCTGCTCAGGGGGGTTGTGGATTCCCCCTCTCTGGAGATATCCAAAACTTGCCTGGATATGTTCCTGTGTGATCTAGTCTAGGTGATGCTGCTCTGGCAGAGGGGTTGGACTTGGATGATCTTTCAAGGTCCCTTCCAGCCCCGGACATTCTGTGATTCTATGATCTACTGCAGTGTTCTCTCCTTTGGAAGTCAAAAAGGCCCCACAATCTGCCACAGGTTCTCCCCTGCTTTTCCTGCAGGAACCTGACCAGAAGCCATGTGGTCTGCAAACCGTCAGCAAGATGGAAGTGGTTTCCTTCCCCATCACAAATATGTAAGCCTGTCTGGTTTCTGGTTTTGTTTTGCCAAGTTTATGTAAGTAAACATTAATTCTGAGCTGAAAAGTAGGGTCTGCAACAGTAAGTGTGGTGTTGGGTGAGTGTCACCACTACACTGGTCCTGTTCTCAGCCCAGCTTTTAAACCTTGGAGCCCTTCCCACTTCTTTGGGGTAGTAGTTTAAGCTAGTCCATAAGCTTGAGCTCAACCCAAAAGATAGTTGTTCAAGGAACTGAGAAAGAACACTGGAACAGATAAATATTTCATTTGTAGACAGCCTTTATTTTTGCTTCAAAGCAAAAAAAACCCAAAACCTCTTGGCTACCTCCTTGTGTTCTGCAACACAGGATGGGAACTCTGCCTGAATTTCTGCAGGAGAGTGCAGTACCTAACATCAAAGAGCTGTGTCTGTATCAGCGTGAAAACTCCTGCAGCACTGCACCTGCTCTGCAGTTTGCAAGCTTCTCAGCTGCTCCTTCTGCCTGTGCAGCAGCAGAAATGTGGCTGCAACTTCAGCTGCAAATGCAGAGACAGTGACAGCATCAGAAAGTCAAGGGACAAATTAGCTGTGGTTTGTGGTATGTTGTCTGCTGCTCCCATTTTCTGCCTCCTCACCTCACACATGTGAAGCCACTCACTAGAGAGAGCTTTGGGCATCTGTCTGTCCTTCACCTGCAGATTACCTTACCCCTTCCCACTAATGAATTAATCACCAAGCCTCCCTTAATCACAGGCAATCCTGTGCAGAACCATAGAGTGGTTTGAGTTGGAAGGAACTTTAAAGGTCATCCAGTTCCAACCTCCTCTGCCATGGGCATGGACACCTCTCACTAGACCAAGTTCGTCAAGGCCTTATCCTGTCTGGCTTTGGATACTTCCAGGAAGGGGGCATCCACAACCCTGGGCAACCTGTCCCAGTGTCTCACCACAAGATGCTCTTCTGATATTAATCACTGTAACTTTTTTGATTTTAAAAGAACTATATCCTTTTACATAGGAAAAGGAACCAGCTGGGCTTGAGACCTGTTCTGTGCTTAGAAAAGGTCAGGGTTTTTTTCCAGCCTGGAGGTGTTCCAGAAATATATGGACAAGGCACTTTGGGACATGGTTTAATGGCTGGGTGGTGTTGGGTTGATGGTTGGACTTGATGATCTTAGAGGTCTTTCCCAATTGAAACCATTCTGTAATTTGACAATTCCATACTCTGCCTTCCTCTGTGTTCTGTCAGTTGCACAACTACTCCATGCCAGATTTTGCTCTCAAGCAAAGTGGATTCTTGAACACCTGAAAAAGAAAACAAGTAAAGAGAGTAGTTAAAGCCAATGTGGAATGCACCAATAGCAAATATAAGCTGTTATGAATCATACACCCACACTGCGTCACTTGAAATTTGAAATATGGCTCATGTTATTTGATCATATTTTAACCACACCAAAGAAATGGAGGAAGTTTACCCTCTCCTTTACTTGCCAAAGCAGTATCTGCAAGGTCCTGGCTCTGGCCATCTCTGCAATGTCCTGGTTCTGGTCCTGACCATCTCTGTTTTACCACAACATGGCAAATAATTTTTGACAGCAATGTAAGACAATTATTTTGGAGCAAACAAACTGAGTAGGCTCCTGCCTAGAATCATAGAATGTCAGGGACAGGAAGAGACCTCAAAAGATCATCTGGTCCACCCCTCTGCCAAAGCAGGGTCACCTAGAGCAGATCACACTGGAATGCATCCAGATGGCGCTTGAATAACTCCAGAGAGGGAGACTCCATAACCGTGTTTTTTTCGCTTTCCCTGTGGGACTGCTGGCTTCCCCCAAGCTGAACTTGTAGAAATGATCCTATTTCCCTAACTAAACTAAATCAGAAGTAAAGCCTGTTTTCTCTGATAACAAAGCTGAGATGTGCTGCCAGAGACTGCTATGAAGCTCTCTATGGCATCATCCAAGTTTTGTCTGCACACAGGTCAGATTGCCCGAACAACACTAATAATCCTTGCTAATTAATCTCATACCAGTACTCTGGGTACTGACACCAAGCCACATGTGCAGACTGAGCAGCATCTTATCCCCATGATCACCAGGAAGTGCCACCTACGCTACTAAAGCTCACCAAGACAGAAGCCTTGGGCAAAGAGGCACCTCCTCAGCTCTGGGATGACTGCAATGATTTTGTTTAACCTACTTTTTAAAACCAGAATAGACAATGCTCTGCAATCTCTTAAGGGAAAGGGTGTCATACATGTAGAAAGATGCTCTTATGGTGTAGTTTCTAAGAACAGGACCTAACCTACCTTTGGTAGTAAAATTGTTTAGCACAAGCAGCTGCACTGACCTCTGCTCTTGTATAAGCAGCTGCAGTGACCTCTCCATCTGTGTAACTCTTTACATTAAAAGCTGCACTGCTTATTTAATTAGCAAACATTAACAAAACACAAGTGTGCAGCTCAGGCCTCATACAGAATGTGTACAGACGGGAAGAGTTGTAGTAAACTGAACTCAGCCTTTACCACTGCCTCATGTAAAAAAGAGTGGTGGTCTTGTGCCTTACACCTGCTTCATCATATCGGAGATGAGTCCAACCACAGCTTTCCAACACATTGTTAGACCATCAAAAACCTTTCTCTTTATTCAGGGCTACAGTGTTTTATGCAGTTTCTTGGAGATATCACTAGAATCACTTTAAATCTCATGCCTCATACCCTTCCTCTCTTCCTTTTGCTCTTATGAGTGGTAAGTTTCATTTTCTCTGAAGTCACTACAAGAAAGACAATGAGGTGCTGGAGCAGGTCCAGAGAAGGGCAACAAAGCTGCTGAAGGGTCTGGAGAACAGGGCTGGTGGGGAGTGGCTGAGGGACCAGGGGGTGTTTAGTTTGGGGAAATGGAGGCTGTGAAGGGAGACCTCATTGCTCTCTGCAGCTCCCTAAAAGGAGGTTGGACTGAGGTGGAGGTTGATGTCTTCTCCTTAGCATCAGGTGAGAAAACAAGAGGGAATGGCCTCAAGTTGCACCAAGGGGAGGTTAGATTGGATTTTAGAAGAAATTTCTTCCCTGAAAGGGTTCTCAGCCTCTTGAAGAGGCTGCCCAGGGAGGTGGCTGAATCCTCCCATCCCTGGAGGTGTTTGAAAGAGGCAGAGATGTGGTGTTGAGGGACAAGGTTTAGCCCCAGCCTTGGTAGAGTTAGAGAATGGTTGAACTGGATGATCTTAAAGGGCATTTCCAAGCAGAACAATTCTGTGATTCCGTAAGTCCTTTGAGTTTTAGGCAGTGATTATAAAGTAGTTAAGATGGACAAGTTTTCCTTCATATCATTTGGGTTTTTTTTTTTTTTTCATATTCTGGTTTTTATCAAGCTGATTATTCACATTTATGTTATGCTAACTAATATTTTAAATGCCTATGAGCATCAGGAAAGCTTTTTTGTAAATAGCAGAGATTTAAGGAAGGGACTTTGACCAATTTCCATTTTCTTCCAGAATATGTTTTGGGAAATGTGTGTTTGTTATGCAAATCCAAAGACTTAGAGACAGGATTGTTACCCAGGGTAACAAATTTCTCTAGGAGAGCCACAGAACAATTTACTGCAACCTAAATACTGCATTTTTTTTTTTAATATTAGAAGGCAAATAATTTCCTTAAAAGGAGAGACCTGACAGATTCAAACCCTCTAATAACATAAGGGGTGCATCAAAACCAGTGTGATGACCAGGACAAGGGAGGTGATTCTCCCCCTCTATTGTGCCCTCATAGGACCTGAACTGCAGTACTGAGTCCATTTCTGGGGATCCCAGCACAAGAAGGACAAGGAACTATAGGAGAGGGTCCAGAGGAGGCCACAAAGATGATCAGAGGTGTGGAGCAACTGCCCTATAGGGACAGGCTGAGAAAGTTGGAGCTGTTCAGCCTGGAGAAGGCTCTGCAGAGAGCCTCCCAGTACCTGCAGGGGTCTACAGAAGAGCTGGGGAGGCACTTTCTACAAGGGCTTGTAGTGCTAGGATGAGAGGCAATGGCTTTGAGCTTGAAAAGGGAGCTTTAGGCTGGAGATTAGGAAGAAATTCTTTAGAGTGAGGGTGGTGAGACACTGGAGCAGGTTGGCCAGGGAAGTTGTGGATGTCCCCTCCCTGGAGGCGTTCAAAGCTAGGCTGGACAAGGCCTTGAGCAATGTGGTCTGCTGGAAGGTGTCTATGCCCATGGCATGGTGATTGCAACTGGATGATCTTTAAGGTCCTTTCTATGATACTAGAATCTCATTGACATTTAAGAGAGGTTGGACTTGTTGATCTCTGGAGGTCACTTCCAACCTCTAAAGTTCTGTGATTCTGTGATTGAAATAATAAGACCTTACAAACAAGCCAGAAAGCAGAAGGAATACAAACTCAGACCCATCTTGGAGCAGGGCATGAAGAAGGATCTGAGGCAGTAGAGGCCACTCATCTGAACTGCACTGCTTGACAGTGTTGGGACTGAATTTTCCTGGAAGCATAGGAAAGAGAAGGTGATTTTGAACAGCCAGCACAGAATTATCAAGGACAAATTGTGCCTGAAGAACCTGACTGCCTTCAGTGATGAGACAGTTTGCCCTGGGGTGAAGGGAGGAGCACTGAATGGTGTTTACTTTGATTCTAGCAAGCCCTTTGATATCTCCTTGCAGCCAAATTAGTGAGGCATGGCCTCTGTGAGATAACAGGGGTGAGAAATCAGCTGGACCACTGAGTTCTCAGAGTTGTAATCAACTATTTGAAGTAGAACTGGTGACTGGTTGTGTAGGTGGCATTCCTGAAGGATTCACAGTGGGGATAATATTGTTAAACATCTTTATTCATGACCTGGGAGATGGGATGGAGTGCACTCTCAGCAGGTTTGGAGGCAGCATGGCATTGGAGGAGCCGTTGTTGAGCTGGGAAGACAGGGCTGCTGTTGAAAGGGACCTGGATGCACTGGAAAGTGATCTGAGAGAAACTCAAGAAGTTCAACAAGGGCAAATGAGATCTGGGATCTTGCATCTGGGACAGAATCAAAGGAGTATACTAGCAGAAGTGTAGCCAGCTGTTTGGGGAAAGTGTTTATCTCCTCCGGTCAGCACTTGTGAAGACATGTCTGGAGTGCTGTGTCCAGTCTAGGGGTACCCAGGAGAAAAAAGGCATTGATGTACTGGAGTGAGCCCAGCACAGGGCCACCAGGATGGCTGTGGGGATGCATGGAATGCTGCGTGAGAACAGCCTGAGGTCTGGGTTTGCTCAGCAATGAGAAATGAAGGCAAAGGAAAGATCTTACTGCTGCCTCCAAATACCTAGGTGGGAAAGGTGTTTAGAGAAGACAGGATCAGGCTCTTCTCAGAGGTGCCCAGTGGCAGGACAAGCAGCAACAGACACCAGTTGGAGCATGGGGAATTATTAGATGCATGGAAAAATGTTTCCCCTGTGCAGGTGGCCAAGTACTAGAGTCAGAGCACCATCAAATATTTTGAGTTAGAAGGGACTAGTAAAGGTCATCTAATTAGGAGTAGATGTCTAGGACACCTTCAGCTAGATCAGGTTGCTCAGGGTCTGGTCCAGCCTCCCCTTAAATGATTCTGGAGACAAGGCATCTACCACAACTTCCCTGAGCAACCTGTTCCAGTGTTTCATCACCCTCAATGTAAAAAAGTTCTTCCTTATATCCAGTCTCAATCTCCCTCTTTTAGTTCAAAACCATCACCCTTTGTCCCATTGCTACAAGCCCTGCTAAAAAGTCTGCCCCATCTTTCTTATCAGCCCCTATAAGTCTTCAAAGACTGCTCTAAGGTCTTGCCAGAGCCTTCTCTTCTCCAGGCTGGACAACCCCAAAAAGAGGAAGGTTGCAGGATTGTCCTCCTTTGGAGATTTCATAACTGGAAGAGATGAAGTCTGGGACAAACTGGGGTGTGGCGAAATGCTGACCACGTGAGTTCTTTAAATGTACCTGGAGGCAGAGGCACTGAAGGTTGTTTTGCTGAGATACCATATGGGGTACATGTGAGACCTGCTTTCCACGAGGGCTGTGCAAGCTTCACATCTGCTACAGCTTCAGGATTCAGTTGTTGCTGTCAGTGCTCAGGGTCTTGGTGCTTGATGTTTTCTGTTCAAAAGGGAGGCATCCAAAACAAAAGGATGGGTTTGTAACTCGAGCTTGGAAAACCCTGCCTCTTACTTTTCCATGACTTTCACAGGACTTTTCCAGCCCTGACCTAACTGGCTTGGTGTAGTTTTTCAATGTCTGCAGAAGAAAAATGTTAGAAAGTCCCACGGCAACCATAAAGAAGCACACAAACATAACCTTCTCTTAAAACAAAAGCCTCAGCAGTGGTGGCAAACGTCTAAATTAGAGCGTGTGGGAACGGCTGCAGCTCTCTTGACAGTTCCTCAGCTATTGCAGTTCCTGTGCTTAACCACAGTAAGCAAGAAGCTCTCAGATGGGGCATGTTGAGTAGGCTGTTTCTGAGCTGGGGTTCAACCTGCAAGTTGAAAAAGCTGCTGAAGTGCTGCAGCAGGAAGGAAAATCCTTCTGAAACTTTGCAAATCATAAAAATAACAAATAGAGGGGCAAGGACCTCTCACAGTGTTTTATACCAAGTAAGAAAAATCCTGGCTCAGGGAACTGAACCTGTTTAGTCTGGAGGTGAGGAAGTTGAGAAGAGACTTTCTGGCTCTCTACGACTCCCTGAAAAGAGGTTGCAGTGAGGTGGGGTTTGGTCTCTTCTGTCTAGTATCAAGTCCTGGTGAGTGTAGGGCAGGCTGTGGATGTAGTCTACCTGGACTTCAGCGAAGCCTTTGGCACCATCTGCCACAACAAGCTCCTGGCAAAGCTGGCAGCTCCTGGCTTGGACAGATTCACTCTGATATGGGTCAAGAATTGGCTGGAAGGCCAGGCCCAGAGAGTGGTGGTGAATGGTGCCACATCCTGTTGGCAGCTGTCACTAGTGATGTGCCCCAGGGATCAGTGTTGGGCCCAGTCCTGTTCAATACCTTTACTGATGATCTGGATCAGGAGATTGAGTCCAGCATCAGTAAGTTTGCAGATGACAAGAAGTTAGGAGCAGGTGTGGATCTGTTGGAGGGTAGGAGGGCTCTGCAGAGGGATCTGGACAGGCTGGATGGGTGGGCAGAGGCCAGTGATCTCAGAGGCCTTTTCCAACTGAAACCTTTCTATGGTTCTGTGATAAGTTCTGCACCAAGTGTTTTTGATTCAAGGATATGCAGTTAAATATTAGATTCTATTTTTCCATCTGCTATTAAAGTGTGTGTCCTTTAATGTTTTAAAGGTTATTAAAACCAGATACAGGAAGCTCAAAATCATCTCAATAAGGGAAAATAAACAAACAAACAACATGTTTTGAAGGAAAAAAAAGGTTGAGCTTTTAGACAGACACAAGTGCAATTAATAGATTAATCAAAGTGACATTTATTACCTGATGTTGAGCAAAATGCCTTTTGGGTTGAAAAACAAACAAGAGGTATAAACAGAATGCCCCTGCTGAGCTTCCATGTGATTCGCTGGTTCATAGAATGGTTTGGGTTGGAAGGGGCCTTAAAGATCATCTAGTTTAACCCACCCCTGCCATGGTCATGAACACCTTCCACCAGACCAGGTTGCTCATTCAACCTGGCCTTGAACACCTCCACGGAGGGGGCATCTCATTTTGATTTATCTGATGATAATTTGTTCATCTATTTAATCTGTTTGCTGAGGAGCAAAAGGGTTTAAAA
>VWYK01059441.1:2762-20507 GCA_013399775.1 Semnornis frantzii | reverse complement strand
GGCGGGGGGGGGGGGGAGGAAACAATCACGTTGCCTTGTGTGGCATTATTAAAACTCTGTGGAGCTCCTTGGTGGGGCTGAGGCTTCCAGAACCCCCTTGCAGCTGCTGGAGCTAACTGGTTTAATCTCTCACTTTTCCCAATCTGCTTTTGGTGTCTCAGTCCTATGCTGTCTAATGTCTCAACTTTGCTAGTCCTGAGTCTGAGTTTAATCTATCAAGTCTCTGCTGTTCTGGTCTTCCTGGTTAACAAGTTCCATCTGTATCTATTTGGCTTATCAGCAATTGCCCAGCTCCAAAGTCTTCCGGCAAAAAGAACAAATTTTGAGACCATTTTAGATGGACCATAATTTAGGTGGTGCGGCCATGCAACAGTTGTGTCACCACCAAGAACATGGAGTTGATGGAGAAGCAGAAAAGATGGGGCAAAAGAACTTTTCTAAGGCAGTACCAGTTTAATCTAACAGAAGGTTTGGTCAAACCACAGCCTTCATTATGCTGAAGCTGGGGCTGTTAGACTTGTTTCCACTCACTCTAGCCCTGATCTGATCCTGTAGTAAGCTCATCTGGGGAGAGATGCCAGAGGGAAAACTGATGCAGAAGAGTGACTGGGGAAGTAGTAGTCACAAATCACAGAAACATTCAGGTTGGAAAAGTCCCTCAGGATCACCAAGTCCAGCCAACACCCCTACTATACAAGGTTCACTCTAAACCATAGCCCCAGGCACCACATCCAGATGACTTTTTAGGCACATCCAAGGTTGGTGACTCATCCACTTCCCTGAGCAGCCCCTTCTAATGCCTGACCACTCTTATTTCTGCACCAAAAAGGACATTCATGAGCATCTGTCCCAGCTTAAAAGAGTTGCTGCAGACACTGCAGGGACAGTGGAGGGAAGAGAGTGGTGTAAATGTACTGCAAGGTGAACTTTATAGTTCTGAGGACGGTTGGAGGGGCTCAGATGGCTCTGGTGCATACTCTTCTAGCCCAGATCATTCTATGACTCTAAAAGGGCCTCCAAGAGTCATCTAGGCCAAATCCTCCCTGCATTCAGCAGGGACATCCTCACCTGACCAGTGTTCTGTCTACAGGTCATCTTCTTTTTTGGTGACATGGAGTTGCCAATAGTGATTGAAAAACTCTGGCAGAGAGCTCCCACTGTGGATTCTGCACTTTCAGCATGGAGACAAACATTACTCAATCATTTTAGCCTTTTGAAATAGCCTATTTTGTAAGAGACTGTCTATACTGTTCCTGGTGGGTTCTGGTCATCTCTTCAGTCTTATTCTTTGAAACATCCTGAACCATCTAACCTCAAAATTTGCCTGACTTAGTAGCTAAATCTTTAGAAACCTTATAATGGCTTCCTAGGGGCTGACACTTGAGTTGCTTTTAGTGGTGAACATCAACATTTGGAAGGACTTCTGAACAAAAGTAATTCTTAAGCTCCTACGTAAAGTGATCTTCTGTGAGATATCAGATGTGACTGTAGCAGTCACTGATTTCCCCCGGGTTGGTTGGTTGTTTACTTGTTTTGGTATGATGGCTGTGCTGTGTTGTGTTTGCTGTTGTTGTGGGTCTTTGTTTTTGTGGGGTGATTTTGTGTTGTTGCTTTGAGTTTGTTTGGTTTTTGAGCAGCATACCCAACTTGCTTAGCCTAAGACTAGCGAAAAGAAAGCAGCTTAGTAACAGTTTCATTATGCTGAGCTCAAAGTGAGCAGTACCTGTGTAGCTTGTGGCACCAAGCCTTGGTAATTCAGTTATTGAACTAATAATTCTGATATAATGGCCTTCATCTGTAGTATGTCCTGTTACAGAGTAGCTTTGAAGAATTGAGCTCTGCTTTGATTGCGTTGCTTTGTCTGCTAGACCCTTGCTAGGTCATTTAGGCACCAAAAGCATTTTTGCTCCAGCAGGTTCTGGTGTCATGGTGTTGCTGGCTTTGTTTCTGTTTGTTCAGTGTCCTTGTTTTCTCTCAGCCATATACTTAAGGAGGGGTATTTTATTTGTGTAATGGTGTGGCCCTCATTGCGAGCTGGATTCTGGGTGTTTATAACAGAAAACTTTATATAAGAGCTCAGAGAGCTCATTTTTAAAGTATGTAGTAGCGAGGGCCTTCACACTGTGCAAAAGTGATGTATTATAGTCGCCTCAAGCTGAGCAAAAAATCAAAGACCAATATAAGACTGATACAAGGAAAGCAAGATTGTTAATCTCTGAGCTTCCTGCCTCAGTCTTTCTGCCTCTTCGTGGTTTTGATCTGGATCTAGAGCTGTGTTTTGGGAGCCCAAACTGCAAAACACCAAAAAATGGAGAAAGTAGTTGAGGAAAAGGACTGGGGGTATCTCTCTTTAGTGTAGATTTTGAAGCAGACACAGTTACTTTTGGCTTCTATGTAATTTTGACTTGTAGTAGTGGTTCTAAATTGCAGGCACAAATTTTAGGATGCTTTTTGCATGATTTTTTCCTTTGCAAGTACTCAAGCCAGTCACTAAAATGCTGTTTGGGTAGATCTCACTTTCTGGCATTTGCATGTATGTACTGCTCAGGTTTTTAGGGGTTTTCTGTACCTTCCCCAGTCCTGAAAGAAAAACAACTTGCCCAGGCAGCCTATATAAAAATAGGCAACTCTGGTTTCACACATAGCTTGCAGATCAGTTCTTCATTCATAAAGCACAGATCCAAAACTACTTCGCCCAAATAATGATAACATTTAAAGTCCCATACTTGAAATAAAGTTATTTTTACAGTAAGTCCTTGAAGTAGTAGTGCTTATCAACACATTCTCAACTGGCTGTTCAAAAGAGCTCGTTGCCTTTCTGGAAAAGGAAACACACTCAAGCAAGCTGACTTCACTGGAAAGCCCATGCCCAACCTCTTCCTCCTCCCCAGTCACCACAAACTCGCAGTTGGAGGACTGAGAAATGACTCACTGGGACTGAAATGCAGTGTCAGATGCTGGGCAAGGTGGTGCAGCTCAGCACCACCCTCTTGTGCAGCAGCTTGGGGCTGATGCAAACCAGGATTTCCCTGCTGCTCTCAGCTTTTTTTTTTTCTTTTTTTTCCTTTCTGGTGTTGATAAGGTTAGCAGAGGAGGATTGAAGAGAGTTTTTCTGATATAATTCTTCTTTTAGGTCTTAAACAGAATTGTCAGATCAGTGAGTTTTCAGCCTGACTCATGATTCACTTGCAGTGTCTGATATGTAAACCAACCTTCTCCTGTGGACAGGACCAAAGAGACAAGAAAAGCTCTTTGGATATTCCCCAGGCCCACAGAAGACAAGTGGTAAAGCTGAGTTACAGAAACACACTGTTAGTGCTTGATAACAGATGTGTGTACCTGCTTGCAGACAAACAGCTCTGCAAGCACTGTTTTCAGAACCTCTTACCCATTTCTGGGGATGCAGGGAGTTCCTGATACAGCAGTTTCTCCAGCTGTTATTTTGGGCTTCAACTGATTCAATAACGATACTTTCTCTTCCCTACCTACAGCTGCAGGTGGTTGAAGCTGGTTATTTCATTTGAGTGAGCAATGTCCTTCAGGCTATGTTGGCTCAGGAGTGTTAATAGGGATCAGATGTCTCCAGGCTCAGAGAATCCTGCACTTCTAGTCCCTCCTTAGCTCATTCTCTTGCACTACATTAAAACAAAGCAGTACTGAAATCTTGAGAATCTTGGCTCTTGCTAGGGCTCTGTGCCCTGTGCCTTTTTCTTGGTGGGAGAGGGGTGGATTTTTTTTTTCTTTTGTACTATGTTTCCCAGTACCACTTGTCAGGTTCTGGGATTTCTTTTTTTCCTCTACGTCCATCAGTGATCTGCAGTTGGTAGTAGTGCTTTTAGTTAATTTTTCAAGCTAGTTACACTTGAAACATTATTTTTGTATGTGTTGAATCTTTTTAAAAAGGTATATTGCAGGCTTCTCCTTGGAAGGTGTCACTTGGTAGGATGTGTTTTGATATTCCTATCTTGGTATTGCAGTCTCCTAGGCTTTCACATATAAGTCAACTTCAGTTTCCTATTTGGACATTACTTGCTACACAATGAAAGGCTGAGCAGCTAAGAATTTGCTGCAACAGCCTGAAAGTTTCCTGTTGAGTTGTGTTGATCACCTGAAAGATCATAGAATGGTTTGGGTTAGAAACTTCAAATGTTCCAGCCAATGTGGCATGGGCAGGGACACCTCCCACCAGCTTCTCAAGGTCCCATCTAGCCTGACCATGAACACTTCCAGGGAAGAGGCATCCACAACCTCCCTGGGCAACCTATTCCAGTGTCTCACCACCCTCATTGGAAAGAATTTCCTCCTGATCTCCAGTTCGCATCTGCCTTCTAGCTCAAACCCATTGCCTCTCATCCTGTTACTCCTAGCCCTTGTCAGAAGTCCCTCCCTAGCTCTCCTGTAGCCCCTTCAGGTACTGGAAAGCTGCTATAAGATCTCCCTGGAGTCTTTTCTTCTCCAGGCTGAACAGCCCCAACTCTCTCATACTGTCCCTACAGCTGAGGTTCTCCAGCCCAGCCAGATCATCATGTCCTCCTCTGGACCCACTCCAACACTTCAATACTCTTCCTTTGTTGGAGGCACCAGAACTGGACAGAGTACTCCAGGTGGGATTTCATGAGAGCAGATTAGAGGGGGAGATGAAGATCCATTGGGATGTGAACAGTGGTGACACATCGGGAGCGATGTGCCTGAGATCTTGTGCACACCATTATAAATGCCCTTAGAAATGTGGCGTTTCAGGAAAGCATTTTGAACCATCGTACAGTGAAACACAAAGACGCCCTGCAAGCTACCCATCTATTTTCTTCTTATGTGATAGTCTGAGGAATTGAACCCTGTAGTAAGTTGTTTGTTTTTTCACAGAAGTTGTGTGTCCCCTCCCCTGCCACACAGCTCTGCTGCAGGATGTGAATACTCAGCTTGCCAGATGCTACAGAGAGTATCTGAAGCATTGCTCCATGATTCCAGTGAACCCCCCCCGTTTTTTTTTTCCCTGTACCTTACTGCATTATGGGCTAAGAGTAGCTGTCTGGGTAGTCATAGTTGGTGTACTCCTTGTGTGCTTGCTGTGCTGTGTATATTAAATATCATTCCATGGGTTGGAACCACATACTGGACTTCATTTATGAAAATGATCTCTTGGTTTGTGAAACGAATTTAATCCTGGAATGCTGAACCTTGCTGCATTGTGCTTGTT
Organism: Semnornis frantzii; assembly: GCA_013399775.1. Taxonomy (NCBI): domain Eukaryota; kingdom Metazoa; phylum Chordata; class Aves; order Piciformes; family Ramphastidae; genus Semnornis; species Semnornis frantzii. The sequence goes on along the minus strand of VWYK01059441.1, from coordinate 15,310 downwards.
GATGCACTTGTGCCATACAGTAATCTCTCTACAGTCTACCCCAACCTTAAAAGCCATGCATGTTCATTACAAAACTTCCACTTAGTTGTTGCTGAGGGGTTTTTAAATATCTTAGAACTTGAATTAAATTTGAGTTCGTTAATGCACCCTAACTTCTTAATAAGAGTGGTCAGCAGGTCAAGGGTGATTCTGCTCTCCTCTTCTACTCTGCCCTAGTGATGCTACATCTGGAGTATTGTATTTAGTTCTGGGCCCCCAGGTGAAGACGGTCAGGGATATACTGGAGTGTCCAATGGAGGCTATGAGGATGCTGAAGGGGAACTGGAACATCTGTCTGATGAGGAAAGGCTGAGAGACTTGGGGCTGATTAGTCTGGAGAAGAGAAGGCTGAGAGGATCTTACTAATGTTTAGAAATATCCAAAGGGTGAGTGTCAGGAGGGGGCCAGACTCTTCTCAGTGGTGTCCTGTGATAGGACAAGGGGCAGTGGACACAAACTGGAACCAAGGAAGTTCCACCTCAATATGAGGAAATCTTCCTTACTGTAAGGTTGATGGAGCTGTGGACCAGGGAACTAGAGAGGCTGTGGAGTACCCTTCTTGGGAGACCCGTCTGGATATGTTTCTGTGTGACCTGCCCTGGGTAATCATACTCTGGCAGGAGGATTGTACTTGATCTCCAGAAGTCCCTTCCAGCCCCTGCCATTCCATGATTCTGTGAAAAGGGTCCAGTCCTACCTTATGCATTCGATGCTGTTTGGGATGGTTTTGCCTTAACAGCTCTTCCAGAGGCCTCGAATTACTCTTTTCCCCACAAGCCTGATAAAATGGGAATGAAAATACTCAACTTTTAGACTCCTTGAACATAAAATAAGCAGTGTGCAGTGAGTCACAGCACTACCGCTGCATAGCTGAGGGCAGCTTGTGAGGGTTCAAAGTTTTAACTATTATTTTTTCTTTCCTAAACAGACTTCTCAAAAGATTGGTAAGGTTGCATTTTGCTGCGTCTTCCAGGGCAGAGCAGCTGATTTCCTGCCTAATTAACCTATTGCTTTATCAAGTGTTTTCTAAAGCCTTGAGATCCTGTGCATTTACATATATTTGCATAAGTAATGCAAGGAGGAAAATGCAGTGAAGCATCTGACTGGGGGTTCTGGTGGAGCTGGCAGGGTTTACTGTGGCACTGTCTACCTGTTTCACATGAGCAGGTGGCTTTGCAACTGTCTTGGGCAGAAGTGTGAAACGAAATGCTGATAGAATCAAAGAATCGCAGGACTTTGAGGTTGGAAGGGACCTCCAGAGATCATGGAGTCCAACCCTACTGCCATGGCAGGATCCCCTAGGGTAGTTCACACAGGAATGCATCCAGGTGGGGTTTGAAAGTCCCCAGAGGAGACTCCACAAACTTTTTGGGCAGCCTGTTCCAGCGCTCTGTCAACCTCACTGTAAAGCAGTTTCTCCTCATGTTGAGGTGAAAGCTTCTATGTTTCAGTTTGTAAAATGCAAAGAAGTCCAGCCTAGAGGTCTTTTCCCTGGTTAGCCATGCTGGCTGCAGGCAGTGAAATCCACTCCTAAGAGCATACGAGGTGACTCAGCCAGATGGAGGTGGTTATCATGTGGATGTCTGAAGTTCTGGAAAGAATTGCCACCAAAAATTAGAATGAAACAAAGTGGTGAGAGAGCTTAACTGAGCTTTGAAGCAAACAACTAATAGAAGCTCCCCACAATGTTGTTAATCCTCTTTTCAGCAGTCCAGGCTATGACCGTGAAGTAGTTCATAGAATCACAGAATCCACCAGGTTGGAAGAAAGCTCTGAGCTCATCCAGTCCAACCTATCACCCAGCCCCATCCAGTCAAGCAGACCATGGCACTAAGTGCCCCATCTGGGCTTTCCTTGAACATCTTCAGGGCTGGGGACTCCACCACCTCCCTGAGCAGCCCATTCCAATGCCAATCACTCTCTCTGTCAAGAACTTCCTAACATCCAGCCTAGACCTCCCCTGGCACAACTTGAGACTGTGTCCCCTTGTTCTGCTGATGGTTGCCTGGGAGAAGAGCGCAGTCCCAGCTGGCTACAACCTCCCTTCAGGTCACTGCAGAGAGCAACGAGGTCTGCCCTGAGCCTCCTCTTCTGCAGGCTGCACACCCCCAGCTCCCTCAGCCTCTCCTCACAGGGCTGTGCTCCAGGCCCCTCACCAGCCTCGGTGCCCTTCTCTGGACACCTTCCAGCACCTCAACATCTCTGTTGAATTGAGGGGCCCAGAACTGGACACAGCACTCAAGATGTGGCCTCAAGTTGTACTCCAGTTGTGTTGGTTTATTGGAAATAGAAAACATTTCCTATATGAATATAAACAACCTTTACACAAGTGATACTTTTTCCTTGACACTTAACTCCAGCACTGTGAAACTGAAGGCATTTAATTAATCTTGGTAACTTTCCATGGTGATTTGCTAATGAACTATTTTCAATTATTTATTAGCTTTTTTTTTTTTCTTTCTTTTTCCCCTCCAAGGGACACTTAAGGTCAGGAAGCATGAAATAACTAACCTGAAGACAGCAAAGCTGCAGTGTAGTGTCTTTTGCTCCTAAAGGTTTCCAGAGATCTAAAGGACCTTTCTTCTCCCCATCTGGAAGGCTAAGAGGAAATATCCTAGGACAGATGGGAATTTCATTTGGAGATTGACATGATTTTGGGGTGAGAGCTATGTTATTTCTGATTTTTGGCTGATTTGCTAATTAAAGGCATGGATTCATAGAATGGTTTGGATTAGAAAAGACCTTAAAGGTAGTCTAGTTCCAACCTCCCTGCCACAGGCAGGGACATCTTCCACTTAGATCAGGTTGCTCAAGGCCTCATCCAACCTGGCCTTGGACATTTCCAGGGAGGGAGCATCCACAGCCTCCTTGGGCAACCTGTGCCAGTATCTCCCCACCCTCACTGGAAAGAGTTTCTTCCTAATCTCCAGTGTAAATCTGCCCTTTCCCAGCTTCAGTTCATTCCCCCTCATCCTATCACTATAAGTCCTTGTCAGGAGTCCCTCCCCAGCTCTCCTGCAGCCTCTTCAGGTGCTGAAGGCTGCTCTAAGGTCTCCCTGGAGCCTTTTCTCCAGGCTGAACAGCCCCAACTCACTCAGCCTGTCCCCACAGGGTATGTTCTCCAGCCCTCCCATCATCTTCATGGCCTCCTCTGGAGTGTCTCTAGCACTTTGCCCTTCTTCTGGGGGTGCCAGAACTGGACAACAGTACTCCAGGTGGGATCCGATAAGAGCACAGCAGAGTTGCAAAATCCCCTCCTTGTCCTGCTGTTCTCCTTGCTTTGAATGCAACCCAGCACACAGATGCCTTCTGACCTGCCAGTGACCATTGCTGGCTCATGTTGAGTTTTTCAGCAGCTTCCATTCATCATCAAAATGAGTAAGTGTGATGAAACAGCAGTGCAAAGGGGTAGTCTTGCCTTAAATTGCCTTCCTGTGGGTACAGAAGAGTCACTCTGCCAGCAGTGCAAGTGTGTGGATGTGTGGTCAGCCAGGTCATCTGTGCATCCTGCTGAGAACTAACCCTGTTGGAGACAGAGAACAGGGACAGAGCGTGAGTTGCTTTCATTTGAAATCAGGAGCAAAGTGATTTGGTTCTTCTTATGACTTTCTTTGTGCCCTCGTAGGAGCAGTAAGTGGGAGGTGGTCTGTGATTTCTTGCTGCAGAGGAGAAGCTGAGCCTCAGTCTAAGCCAGCTGTGAAGCAGATCTCCTGGGCTGCAGTGATTTCTCTCCCTGAACAAAAGCTGGTGACTTGCAAAGTGTTAATTTTGGTGAGAAACAATCCAGGGAAAAGTAAAATCACTTGAAGTCCTCTGCTGCTTGAAACTTCTACTGGATTTACCCTAGTAAGTTTGTTGTTGAACTTGTTGCCTTGAAGCAACAGGAACTAAATTCTGTCTGGTCAGGTCTCTTCCAGTTAGCTTCACCCTTCGTAACACTTCGTCAACATTGCACTTTGTGTCATGAAAAGAAGCAGTGAAATGGGATGACTGGTATTGCCAGTTCAAATACCAGTCTTGTGGGGGAATGTTTTTCAGACTTCTTTGGGGCAAATGCTACATTGTAAAGGAAATGAAGTTGTAGTCTCGGTATGAGGCTTTGTGAGAAACAGTTGGAAATGCAGATAATCCATCTCTGAGGTCTTTGAAATGCTCCTGTTTGGCCAAGTCTATTGCTGAGCTTAAAAATGAATGTATTTGAATCACAGAATTGTTTTGGTTGGAAGAGACCTTTCAGATCATCCAGTCCAGCCATTAACCCAGGACTGTCAGGACACCACTAAACCACGTCCCTCAGTACCACATCTATGTGGCTTTGAAACCTTTCCAGGGATGGGGACTCAAACACTGACCTGAACAGTTTGTTCCAGGGCTTGGCAGTCCTTTTGGGGAGGAAATTGTTCATCAGGTCCAGACTAAATCTCCCCTAGTGCAATTTGAGGCTGTTTCCTCTTGTCCTATAACTTCTTCACTGGAAGAAGTGAACCCTAACCTCGCACCTGGCTCCAGCCTCCTTTCAGGGAGTTGCAGTGTGTCAGAAGGTTGTTAGACTTGATCCATCTTAGTATTCTGTCTTAAGTGGTATGAGGCTTGCAGTAAGTGCTGAAGGAACATCACCAAACTCTTCTCCTGCATCTTTGTCAGGAAATTGGAGAATTACTGTATCTTTTTCTGTTTAGTCCTGGTAAGGCTCACTCCTGGTAATGTGGAAGGCTATGGGGAAGGTCATCTTACAGAGAAGAAATGGTATCCTTTTTTCCATGCTTAGAGGCTCTTCCGTTCTATTTTTGAATGTGCATCACTTACACTTCTGTGGCAGTGTCCTTTTACAGTCTAGAGTTGTGCCTTGCTAAATCTTACCCCTGAGGGACAATTTATGCTTATTCTGAATAAAGATTTACCAGCTAGGTAGTGTTACTTCAGCTCATTTGCATCTGCCAGTCTCTAGGGAATCTGAATATGTGCACCCACAGAGAGGTTTGGAAGGAATAGCTTTAACCTATGGTTCAGCTTTAGGTGTTCTTCACTTTCACCTTTCAGCAGCAGGAGATGTTGGACTGGGTCATTTTCTTTTTCTTCACCACTCTGTGTTGCACCCTTGGCCAAGCTCTTTACCTTACCAATTCAGTAGGAAAAATATATTAGGGAGGAGGAGATGCCTTTAGGAAATAGCTTCTGGTGGGATCCAACCAGTACCAGAACTAGTGCAAGAGAAAGGCAGGACTGCCTGCCGGGGTGCAGGAGGTAGCTGAGCACTGAGTGGTCCTCTCACCATGGGAGCAAGCAGTTGGATTGCAGGTCTTGCATCTCTTCAACCCCACCCTCTTCAGTTTTAACTTGACTTGCACTAGGTACATTTGAAAACTCTCACAGCAGTGCTACTCTGGAGCTGCCTCGAGCAAGCAGGGGGAGTATTTGCATGGGCAGAAAATATAAGATGGCTTGAACTGAAACTCTTCCCTGTGCAGCCCCAGTGCACTGCCCTGTGGTGGATATTGAGCAGTTAGCTGGCTTATTTAAAAACCAAAACAAAACAGCTTTTCTGCATGTGTGCTGTCCAACATACTCTTTGAATTTCTTCAGAGGCTGGAGTCAGCCTCTTCTCTCTACCACTTGAATTGGAAGCATGCCTTTTATTGAAGTAGCATCACCCCTGAGTGACCTATTTGTCTTCTCTTACATGATCTTCCCACTGGACTGTGTCCCATCAGTACAAACTGCAGCAGATCAGCAGCACTACCTGTGGCATAAGGTAAAGGGATCATTAAGATCAGCTAATTCCGACTCCCCTGCCATGGGCAGTGACACCTTCCACTAGACCAGGTTGCTCAAGGCCTCATCCAGACTAGTTTTGAACTGTTCCAGGTAAGGGCAGCTACAGCTTCCCTGGGCAACCTGTTCCAGTGTCTCACCACCCTTTTCCTAAAGAACTCTGAGCAAGCTGTTCTCAACTGTCTGTAGCTTTAATAAAGAGAGGCTGAGTTACTTCTGCTTAGTTTATGCTGGATCCAGTGTTTGTCGGATCATCCAGGAAATTAATTCAACTTCCTAAAAGACCAGAGACTAATCTGGCAAACAAAAAACCCCCACAAAACCCTAATCTGTGTTTTGGACTTACTTTTGCCTCAATTTTGCTGAATTCATAGGCTAAACTGACTCACTTTTTGACTGATGGGGCGGGTAGGAGTTGGAGGAAGAGAAAGACTCTTCTCACTTGCCAAGTGACAAACTGTAATTTAGCTCAGCCATGAAGCCAAAGGCTGGGAACTTGCAGCCTGAGCTGAGCTAACTGCTGGCTACTGGTTGTGTTGGTCTCCACCAGCTGAGCTCAATGAAAGGCTTATCTGTCAGGGGGCTAGGAGGCTGGCTCTGGCTGACAAACTGGTTTGGATGACCAGGGAGCTACAGGCAGACACTGCGATTGTAGGATGGTAGGAGTTGGAAGGGACCTGATGACAGGATGAAGGTTGGATGATGAGCAACATTAACACTGTAGTGCTGTGCTATGTGCACAGTGGTCTTTTGAGTTTGCAGCAGTTATTCTGACAATGAGTATTATCACTCTCCTAGGCTATTAGGGCTTACATACATCAAACCTGGTACCTGGCAATATTATCTAATGTGCTTTCAAGACCAGGTTCTAGCCTATGCATGAGTTACATGCATCCACTTTGTGCAAATACTGTAGCTCTGCCTGTTCTGTAATGACAGCAAACCTCAATGTGGGCTTGAGGAGTGTCCAGAGTTGAGCTGACTCCACACAGGACATGTGCATCAAATGCTTATGAGTGTTCTGGACCTGCTGCTGAACCAGAGTGGTGGGTTTGGTTGGTTCTTGTTTCTTTCCTGCTTCCCTTGGTACTATTGTTTCTGCAAGAGTTGTTCCAGTTATGGCTATTCACCTTGATTTTATTCTTCGTAACCTGTATGCTCTCTGATACAGTGCCTCAAAATATCATGTGAAGGTCTCCAAAGAGGTTTGTGACTGCTTGCCTGTGCAGATGTTCTTTGGAGGTGTTACACTCCCCAGCTTTTCAGACGTGGCTGAATGAGCTTAACTTGTTTTGGTGCTGCATCTTAAAGACTTTGTTACTGCCATTGGTTTTAATACTTCCTCTTATAAGAGCACTGTGCTGGAAGGAAGAGCTATGTGTTGGTGTATGCCATGACTGTGATGAGCAGTGGAATTGAGCGAGGTATTTGGATGAGAGTTTTCATAGAATCACAGAATGGCTTGAGTTGGAAGGGACCTTTAAAGATCATCTATTCCAGCCAGGCTGGTCTTTGTTCCAGGGATGAGGCAACCACAACCACTCTCATAGCTAAGCACTTCTTCCCGATGTCTGATTTGAATCTCCCTGCTCTAGTTTTAAAACCATTGCTCCTTTGGCTGTGCTTAGTAGGTCTAGAGAGGTTCTCCTGCCCCTCTACTCTGCCCTGCTGAGGCTACACCTGGAGTACTGTGTGCAGTTCTGGGCCTCTCGGTTCAAGAAGAACCTCAGGGAACTGTTTGAGAGAGTCCAGCACAGAACCACGAAGATGAAGGGAATGGAACAACTCTTACAAGGAGAACCTGAGAGAGCTGGGACTGTGCTGCTTGGAGAAGAGACTGAGAGGTGACCTCATTCATGTTTAAGATGTGCAGGGTGAGTTCCAAGAGGCTGAAGCCAGACTCTGCTGGGCAATGCCTAATGACAACACAAGGGGCAATGGTGGAAACTGAGGCATAGGAAGTTCCATGGAAACATAAGGAGGAATTTTTCTCTGTGAGGGTGACAGGACACTGGGACAGGCTGCCTAGGGGGGTTGTGGAGTCTCCATCTCTATTCAAGACCTTCCTGGATGCATTCCTGTGTGATCTGGTCTAGGCAGAGAGAGTTTTACTGGGTGAGCTACTGAGGTCCCTTCTAGCCCCTAACATTCCGTGATTGTCCTGTCACCATATGCCCTTACAAAAAGTCCCTCTTGAGCTAAGCTTGGATGTTTTTTGATGCTTGGCTCTGACCAGTGCTATTTGCAAGTATGCAAATGCTTAAGAGCTTTCAGTTTTCTCTCCACAGATTGAATTTCATACTTGAATTCAAATCTTGGATTGCAGCAATAGTTTGGCATGTCAGGTGTCACTAGTGCCTTGGTTTCCTATGGCTGAAGGGGGCTGGGCTTGTAAGGGTTAGCAGCATCTTTGCAAAGGGTACCAAACATCTTTGATGCGCAGGTGACACTAAGTGCATCTGACTGCATGTGTGTAAAGTGCAGATGTCTTGGTGGTGAGACAGGCAGTTGCTTTTTATACATGCCACAGAAGCAAACTGTAAATATGGCACCAGAAGTGGAGAGTGGCCTGTTCCAATATGTCCTTGTAATTTCAGGAGACTTAAAACCCAATCCATGGGCTTGGCAGGTGGCCAAGAGCACAGGCAGCTCCTGGAACTCTTCCAGCTGCTAATGGAGTGTGGATTCTGATTAAATTTAACTGTGGCCACTGAGTCTTGGTCTGCCTGTTTCTGTGTATGTTAAAACATACGTTTTTCTGACTTGATATTGCATTAAAAAATCTCCTTTTAAGGTAACTGTACTGTTTCCTCACAACATGGATCTCCTATATGTTAAGCACCGTGAAGTCTGAGATACCAGTGTCATGTGAGGGAGAAGATGTGGTCCACTCATTGTGTTTAATAGGGCTCTGCTATAAAATCTACCTGCTCTGAAAGCTTTAAACTATTTGTGCTGGCAGCCTCAAATCCTCCCAAGAAACACTGCCTCACTAGGTATGTGAAGTCTTCTCTATTGTTGACATAATTAACTGGTTGAAAAGATTAAAACTGATTGTAACAGAGCCGTGGTTGGTGGATGGGGCTTTTCACAAGACTTCAGGCTTGCCGCTTTGGGCTTGTAGCCTGTTGCAGCAACTGTCTGCTCATCCATTTGTCTACAGCTGAAGTGGTTGCACAAGAGATGGAATGAAAAGGTGGTTCAGGAGATGCCTGGATAGGGAAGAGTATTTTAAAGTAGGGTGGTAGGATGAGGTTTTATTCCTTCATAGAACTGTTTCAGTTGGAAAAGACCTCAAAGATTGAGTCCAACCATTGACCTAAGAGCATCATGGCCCTTAAGCCATGCCTGAAAACGCCATGTCCACATGTTTCTTGAACATGGCCATGGCTACTCCATCTCCCTGGGCAGCCTGTTCCAATGCCTAACGACTCTTGCAGGAAAGAAATTATTCCTTGTCTCCATCGTAAACCTGCCCTGGCACAACTTCAGACCTCTTCCTCTTTTCCTATCACTTCTTACTGAGAAGAGCCCATCCCCCACCTCACTCCAACCTCCTTTCAGGGAGTTGTAGAGAGCAATGAGATCTGCCCTCAGCCTCCTCTTCACCACACTAAACAGCTGCAGTTCTCTCAACCATTCCTCATGAGATTTGTTCCCCAGCTCTGTTGCCCTTCTCAGTCTTTTTAATTTAACTTTGGAAGAAATGGAGAAAATGTCAACCTTGAGACCCCAAAGGATAAATATATAAGAATTGCTAGGTTAATGTAAAGATAATTCTGTTTAAAATAGTTATAAATGTTTTGTACTTGGATACCACAACCAGTTTGGGATAAGGGGAAAGCAGATTACTGTGGCATTTGTGTGATCATATGGAGCAGACAGCTATATGGTGAACCAGTTCAGCTCTCTAGGTACAAGTATGTTAGGATTTGGGGGGAGGTTTGTTTGCTTTGGTTTGAAATTTTTTTATTTTTTTTTTCCCCATGAAGAATTTGTCAATCTCATTGAATCGAGGCGCAATAAAAGGCAGGGTGAATACTTTCTCTGGAAAGCTTAGTGCACAGTTGATGCTCAGTACACAACTGATGCACAACACAGCTGCACTGGTGTCTGCAACAAGGATTGGCTATGCCTTGGGAAACTTCTAGTGTGGAATTGTTGTTGAGAAACCTTCAGGTAAGGCTATATCTCTGAGAGAAACAGAGGTCACCCATGAAATGTTTGAGAAACTCTTTAGATTCATGGGGTTTAGCTGTTTGGTTGTTTTTTTTGGTTTTTTTTTGTTCCTAATTAATATATCAGTTTACAATGATGTCATTTCAGTGATGTCCTTGGACAGGTTTCAGTGTCTCTGCCCTTGTTATTCCTTCAGTATTGTTCAATTCTGCAATAACTTGCAATGTGTTAGAGCACTGATACATATGCTGTGGTGTCGTAGAGGTCTGTGAATTTTAAGTGATATCATGAGTAAAAAGCTGAGTTTGATTTGTTGCTGTATTTCCAATTTCAGTCTGGGTTTTGGTCTCTCTTATCCTTCCAGTTACCTTGCAGATTGCTGGAAGTGAACAGGCAGGAGTCTCTCCACATGTGGAAAGGTTTCCAAGTTCCTGGAGAACTTCACAATGTTTGTGATGAGACTCCAGCAATATTTACCACATGATATCTTTAAGTGAGACTTCTGGTGCATTGCTATGCTTTCGTTTTTTACATTGAAGAGAAGAACCAAGACTATATAGTGAGGGGAGACTCTTGGGTGTGCAGAGTAGGACCTTGACTCTTAAACAGGAGTGTGTGTGTGTGCATTGGAGGCAGAAGAATGAAATCATCTGGAGACTAAGGCAGTCCCAACTAAGGCTGAAGTTGAGGGGGTATATTCTATCCCTCAGAGACTGAGGGATTCAGCCTCACAAAAATGTCAAGTTGAGTGAGTCAGGGTAACAGCTGGTGAAGGATCTGGAGAATAGTTCTTGAAGAGCAGCTAAGGGAGTTAGGGATGTTCAGTCGGGAGAAGAGGAGACTGAGGGGAGGAGATCTTATTGCTCTCTACAATTCCCTGAAAGGAGATCAGAGTGAGATGGGGGTTGGTTTCTTCTTTTTAGTACCAGGTGATAAGATGANCCTGGAGGTGTTCAAGAAAGGTGTAGACATGGCACTTGAGGATGTGGTTGAATGATCATGGTGGTGTTGGGTTGATGGCTGGACTCAAACTGAGTGGTCTCTTCCAAAAGAAACCATCCTATGACTTGTTAGTTATGATGTGGTGAGCATCACAGACGCGTTTCAGTTTGCTTTCAAGCCAATAGTCTACTCCCAGTCTGAAGAAATATTGAGTACTTGGAAGTCAAGTGTGAATGTCAGTTGGATGTTAAATATGCCAACTACTGAAATGCTGTTTTTAAACACTGAGGGTTTGGGGGAAGACCAAAGAAATAAAAATGAAATGTATCTTTATTTCTGAACCTCCACTGTACCTTGTGGGTAGATCCAGGTCCTACTTTCTCACTCTGGAGCTGCTGTTTTGAAATGCCTTGGCCTGATTCTAAGCACTGTTAATCTAGAAACTGATGAGAGAACAAATTCTATAGCTAATGCAAATTTAATGTTGTGGTGTAAATTATAGATATTCATATCTCTCTTTTTGTGTGATGCACAGCCTGCAGCCTGTGGGTGGGGAAATGAACAAAGTTAAGACTGCCTGGCACTGTGCAGGTCTTTTTAAGCTCTCCTAGACTTTTACTGCTGTTCAGCACAAGTGTTTTTGGTTTATAATTTGAAGACAATTTTATAGTTTTGGGTTTGGGTTTTTTTGTGACAGTCTTCTAAACATATGATGATGGTTACTTGTAGCTATGTGTGTGCATGATACATGAGAACAAATACTTGAAAGGGAATGAGAGAACAGTTGTTCTTATGTGTAGTTGCTGCATTAATTTTTGTGAGGAGACTTTAACCCACCTGTCAAATCAGAGCTGACTCTTAAAGCTGTCATGATGTGCCAGGTAAATCTAGCAGGTCCCTGAGTAGGTAAGACAAAGCACTCCTGTATCAGGCTAGCATGGTGAAGGAGCAGCAAATGTGTGTTTAAGGTCATTTGGTGCTTCAACCAAGTACTGTTTCTTAATCTGATAATTAAGATGTGGGTGTTTTTTTCTTTTTAAAACCCATATTTAACCCCTGTCCTGCAAACAAACTGGGCTGTCTTCCCCCTCCCCTCTTTAGAACACTAACCTAAAAAGTAATTTCCCTCCTCGTAGATCATGTTCTGTTTCTCTGTGTTTTGCCTTTAGAATGCCTGTGAAGGGATATTCTCACACATCTCTGTAATCCACAGTCTTTAGGAAGACTATTGACTTGCCTGAAGCAGGTCTCTGATCTGGCCGTATCCACTCCTTTCTCTCTCGAAATCCACCAAGAAGCGCAGGAGATCGTGGCTGTCCCCCCTAGTGGAGAGCAGGAGATCGTGGCCCTTAGTGCAACTGTGCCCTTACTGATGCCAAAGAGAAACAGGGTGAGGTTGGGCATGGAAAATGCATGGAATCACAGTATCTTAGAGGTTGAAAGCGACCTCGAGATCATTGAATCCAACTCCCCTGCCACAGCAGGATGACCCAGGGCAGTTCACACAGGAATGCATCCAAGTGGGTTTTGAAAGTCTCCGAAGAAGGAGACTCCACAATCTCTCTCTGGGCAACCTGCTCCAGGGCTCTGTTACCCTGACCATAAAGAAGTTTCTC
>VWYK01059438.1:0-16574 GCA_013399775.1 Semnornis frantzii | reverse complement strand
AAGATAAATCATCCTCTCAGCTCCACCAACTGATTGCATCTCCATCAGTCTGAGAAGCTCTTCTCTGATACTTGAACCTCCACATTTTCTCTTCCAAAGTGAGAAAAATGTCCTCTCCAAAATCTTCTGAAACTTTAGCCCCGTGTCTGTTTCATGGAGGAACACATTTGGACCACAGCAAAGATACTGCTCCGTGGAAACATCTCATATTTTATTGTGTCTTCTGACAACTAGAGCAAAATAATCAGAATGAAAACAATCTTCTCAGCCAGCACACTATGGAGTTGGGCTGTTTGGCTTGATCTGGACAGTCTGGATTGCTGGGTGGAGAGGAACCTCATGAAATTCCACATGGGTGAGTGCAGAGTCCCACACCTGGGCAGAAATAACCCCATGCACAATACAGGTGAGGACTGCTTTGGGAAAGCATTTTTGGGAAAGCATTTTTGGGAAAGCAGACAGCACAGAAATGGAGCCTCTGGAGAGACACAGTGGTGGCTGTCTGCTGGAGGGTAAGATAAATCATCCTCTCAGCTCCACCAACTGATTGCATCTCCATCAGGTGTGCTGGGAGCTGAAAACCTATGTTAGACACAGACACTGATATTTTTGACAGGGTGTAATTCAGTCTGCATTTTAAGATGTATTAGGTGGGATCCAGTTACAAATGTAAAGTCTGCTGGAAGCTGAGAGACCACAGAGTATTTGCTGCATGCTGGGTGAGGGGACACAGCATCTACATGAGGCTTGTGACCTTTTGGGAGCTAAGTGAGATACGTTAAAGCTTGAAAGGGTGATAGAAGTCAAACTTTGGACTGAATTAATTGTCTTCATCTGTAGAAGTCAAGCTTTCAATTGAATTAATTGTCTTCATCTGTTTAGTTCCTGAAGCTGGAAATACTTCTGTGTATTATCCCAGGCCAGGTGGTCTTTCTGGCAGAGAAGCACAGATACCCCTCTCCATACTCAAAGCTCATACCCAAGCTGAGAAGGCTCAAAATCTCTGTCCTAACCTTGCAGTTTGCAGTGGATCTACTGATTCAAACCAGCAGTAGTGTTAGTGACATTGTCTAATGAAGGGAGGCTGGAACCATAATTAGATACCACCTCCAAAATTAATTAGGTTATCTGTAGCTGATTAACATTTCTGGCACAGTCCCAAGTGAAATGAGAGGGAGGCCTCCTTACTCTCTATAGCTCCCTGAAAGGAGGTTATAGTACTGTGGGGGCTGGCCTCTTCTCCCAAGTAACTAATGATAGGATGAGAGGAAATGGCCTCAGCTTGCACCAGGGGAGGTTTGGCTTGGATATTAGGAAAAATTTCTGTACTGAAAGAGTGATGGGACATTGGAACAGGCTGCCCAGGGAGGTGGTGGGGTCACTATCCTTGGAGGTATTTAAAAGATGTGGGGATGCGGTGCTGAGCGACCTGGCGTAGCGGTAGTGGTTTGGCAGCAGTGGTGGGATTGTGAGCTCTAACAAAGTGGTTGGACCTGATGATCTCAGAGGCCTCTTCTAGTCTCAACAATTCCATGATCCTATGGAAAAGAAAAGGTCAGGGGAAGTCAGAGGTTAAGAAGGTATCTCTGAAAACTCAGATGAGATGTCAGTGGTAGAGAGGAAGAATTGGACTTGATTGGTAGCATGGAAGGGTACTTATTATTGGCAGTTATAGAAGGCTATAAAGAAATTCCCACATCAGGAATTCTTAATCCAACCTTAAACTGGATGACTTCTTGAGTTTCTTTCCAATCCTTCACTGGGATTCTGTGGAATGTCTTCCAGATTGCTGACCTGCCTTCATTTCATTTTCTTTGCTGACTCTCCTGATACTGGTTTGCTTTTGGTTTTCGGTTTGGTTGTTGGTTTGGGGTATTTTTTTCCTGTTTAGACTCATATATCCCAAATGTGTTTTAACTGAAAATGCATATCCACAATCATAAATACATCCAGGCCATGAAAACATTCATTGTTTTTCATCTTCACTGAAACTTCTGTCTCCTGCTAACTTACTTCCTAAACGCAGTTAGGATTAATTTAGCATTTGACATGGAGGTTGTGTAAGGGAAATGTTTGGAGACATGGAAGGTGTGGCCATCTATCAGGCTTAACTAAAGTGATATTTAATGTCCAAGTTATTAAAGGCATGGCAGATGATGTCCTAAATGATTAGGTTTGGGATAGAGGGATTTGAAGCAAGTGTAGAAATTCTGGGTGTGTCTAATCAAAGCGTGACTTGAGTTAAGGTTTCGTTCTGGGTTCTCTAAGAGCCCCAGATGCTTGAAGCAGGCAGCAGTTGCCTGTTGTCCTCTTCCTCATCTGGAAAAAAAAAGTAATCTTTAGAGGCCTTACTAAACCTAAAGTTGGAATGAAAAACAACACTCCATATGGTGGCTTAAAAGAGTAGGCCTGGTGAGGATCAGCTGAGAGACCTGGGCTTGTTCAACCTGGAGAAAAGGAGGCTGAGGAGAGACCTCATTGCCCTCTACAGCTCCCTGAAAGGAGGTTGTAGTGAGGAGGAAGTTGGTCTCTTCTCCCTAGTACCAAGTGACAGAATGAGAGGAGATGACCTCAAGTTGCACCAAGGGAGGTTTAGATTGGATATTAGGAGAAAAATTCTTTACTGCAAGAATGTTCAGGCATTGGAACAGGCTGCCCAAGGAGGTGGTGGAATCACCATCCCTGGAGGTGTTCAAGAATTGTGAGCACAACATGGTCTAATGGCCGAGGTGGTGTTAGGGTGATGGTTGGACTCTGTGAACTTAGAGGTCTTTTCCAACTGAAACAGTTCTATCACTCTGTGATTTTAAATTATTTTTTAAAGTGTAGAACAATTATTTAAATTAACATGAGCAGAAAACAAGACAGAAACAGTACATCTTGCTCCTCTCTATCAAAAGAAGAAAAAAATAAGAAAAGGAAAGTCCCGCTATGATATGGTTTGGAAAGGGACATGTGGAGATCATCTAGTCCAATTGCCCTGCTAAAAGTAGGCTTACCCAGAGTAGGCTGCCCAGGATCATGTCCAAAGTATGTTTTGACAGTCTCCTGAGAAGCAGACTGCACAACATATCTGGGCAGAAAACCAAGCAATTGGAAAAGGGCCTGGACAAAGAGCCTAAAGCCATCTTCTGAAAGCAAATGGATAAGAAACCTCCATAGGAATCCAATTTTAAGAGAAGAGCTCATGTAATGAGTCAGGTGCTGAAGCATAGCCAAGGGAGATGGATTTTCTTTTTCAGTTTGTTTGATTTTGGTTTTCTTGTGTTGTGTTTTGTTGTGTTTTGTTTTGTTTTTTTTTCTGGGTTTTTTGTACCCAGAAACTGAAGTACAGCCAAAGAATTGCTTGGCTGATAAGAAATAAAATGATATTGCAGTATCATGGCTTTGTTCACTACATCAGAGTCAACCTCACCTCCTTCTTCAGGACCAAACTATCAAGAAACTAATTTTTCCATTCAGTCTCTTTAAGACTTTGGGCAACTCTGTTAGTAGAACTTGAAAGGAATTTGGCACCTGAGAGGCCAGAGGCTCAGAATTGATTCTTATTGGCATAATAGGATGTGGGAAACGATTTGCATTTGACAGAGGAGATGGCATCTGGTTTTTGTTAATTAGGTAAGGAGGTAAGAAAGTCATTGCATGTGCTAATTTGTTGCTCTGGCATGTGTTGAGATGGGGGTACTGAGGATTTTTTTGCACTGTGTGAGAAGTATAACTTTCTAAGCAATTTCTGAACCAGAAGAAGAATTTTCATGGGTTTTAAGGCCACAGTGACCAAAATGATGATGTCAATGTGGAAGTGATGTAAATACATAGGAGTTGATATTCAGCTGCTGAAAATATATATTGGGACATTGATGTTGAAACTGCTGTTAAAACAAATCCATAAATCCACTAGTTTATGTACTAAAAGGGACATCATTTGTTGAATTTACTCTTATGACAGTTGAAGCATGTTGCTTATCTTGTTTTTCAGGCCAAAAATGTGGAAAGTGTGAAAAGAATAGCAAAGAAAGTGAGATGCTGGACCATGTCAAGAGAAGGGCAAAGATTGGGAAGGGTCTAGAGAACAGGTCTGGTGAGGAGCAGCTGAGGCATGTGGGATTGTTCAACCTGGAGAAAAGGAGGCTGAGTGGAGAGCTCTGGGCCGTCTACAACTCCCTGAAAAGAGATTGGAGCCAGGTAGGGGTTTAGGTTGGACATTAAGAAATTTTTCCTTTCAAAAAGAAAGTGCTTTGAGGGTGCTGGAGCACTGTCCCAGGCTACCCAGACAGGTTGTGGAATCTCCTTCTCTGGAGAGATTCCAAACTCACTTGGACATTGTGATCCTGAGCAACATGAATGGCTCCATTACAGCAGAGGGTTTGGACTAGATGATCTCCAGAGTTCCCTTCCAACCTCCATCACTCTGTGATTCTCTGATTCTGTGTAGAGCAGTAAATGTACAGCTTATTTCCCCAGAAAGGAAGGAGAAGAGGTCAGGATTGATTAAATGATTTCTCCAAAACATCCTTCACGTGTGCTAATAAATGTCAAAGTGCTATGGGGCATCGTGAGGCAGGAAAAGGAAATTTCCAAGATACTAAATACTTGGAAAAGCAACAAAAATGCCTTATTGACCTGGAAGCCACCAAGACAAGCTGTTTACACAAGGTATTTGAAGATCTGTTGACATGCAATGGATATAGTGTGGGATGCTGCCTTTTATGTGCCACTTCCATGACAAACTCCTGCAGCCTTCGGATGATTCCCGGTAAATACTTTGGTAGGAGGGGAAGAAGAATTTGTGATGCTAAAAGCAAAGGACTAAACAATAGGAGGAAATGCTTTTGAGATAGCTCCCCAAGGAGCTGAGCTATCATCTTACCTAATGAAATTACTTTCCCCAGCCTACACTGTGTACAGTACTGTGTACAATACTGTGTACAGTTCTGGAGTCCCCAGCACAGGAAGGACATAGAACTGTTGGAGTAGGTCCAGGGGAGGCCACCAAGATGCTCAGAGGGCTGCAGCAGCTCTGCTCTGAGGACAGGCTGAGAGAGTTGGGGCTCTGCAGCCTGCAGAAGAGAAGGCCTCCCAGGAGACCTTAGAGTAGCCTTCCAGGATCTGAAGGGGGCTACAGGAAGGTGGGGAGGGACTATTGACAAGGTCTTGCAATGACAGGACAAGGGGCAATGGGTTTGAACTGGTAGAGGGGAGATTTAGACTGGATGTTAGGAGGAAGTTGTTTGCAGTAATGGTGGTGAGACACTGGCACAGGGTATGTGCTGTTGTGGCTACTCCCTCCCTGGAGGTGTTCAAGGCCAGGTTGGAGGAGTCCTTGAGTGACCTGTGCTAGTGGGAGGTGTCCCTGCCTATGGCAGGGGGTTGGAAATAAATGATCTTTGAGGTCCCTTCCAACCCTACCATTCTATGATTTTATGATTCTATACACATGTTCAGTGAGGCTGCTTTTCTCTTGGTACTTTTCCATGCTTTGGGACAAGTGTTTAGATGGTGTTGACACAAATTATTTCCCAAAGAAAGCTCAAACCTGCCTCCTGGCTTCCCTCAAGTCATCATTTCCTGTTAACTCAACGAGAATCCAAATGTGAAGTCCTTTCCAAGAGAAGGCAATGCAGGAAGTTGCTGTCACTAATGCACTCCAGTGTCTGGAGTCACTCACAGACCAAGGAGCCCTGTGGTTGCAAGTCACATCAGGCAACACCATTCCACTCACTTAAGTGACCTGACTCTTCAGATGCATCTGGGCCATGTGCAGACAACATTTTGGTAGGATCCAAGAACAAGATCTGACCTCATGGCACAACCTACTCAGCAGGAGTAGCTCTGTGATTTGTGAAGTGCTCAAACCCATTAAGGACAGGACCTTTCCTTGGAGCACACAGAACCTAGAATGAACTTCCACTGAAATGATGTTTTCATTCATTGGTCATTAGTTTTGTGGGCCAGGTCACCCTCTAGCACATTAAATAACCACAGTTTGAATGAATTTGAGGGTGGCAGAGCACTGAACCAGGCTGCTCGGAGATGTTGTGGAGTCTTCTTCCCTGGAGAGATTCCAAAGTAATCCTGCGCAGATTGCATTGGGTAAAACCTGTTTTAGCAGTGGTTTGGACTAGATGATCTCCAAAGGTGTCTTCCAACACCTACCACTGTGTGATTCTCTATGGCATAAACCTTTCTTGAAGCAATCTAACTAAGACCTAGCTTATGTTGAAGCAGTTTGTAAACAGTAGGACCTGGGTTCTTTTCCTCCTGCCACCTTGAAATTATGGCCATAGGCTGACATCCAAGATATTCTTGGAAAGGTCAAAACTTAATACAGGAGTTTAACAAAACATGACTTAAATCCAGCTTTGAAAAATCAGTGAAATGTTGCCTAGCTCTGTCCATTGGTGTTGGCAAAGGCACGAGCACACAAAATGCACGCATCATAAAAACTGAGGCATGTAGAAAAGTTTGTTCTTATTCAATGTCTTGGCTGGGGAACGTTGCTAGCTTTGCTTTTCTCTCTGTATTTGTCACTTTGGCCAGAAATTGATGGCTTACATTTGGCAGCCCATCAAATTTTGTATCCATTTCAGTTGCTTATCAGTTGAAACACACAGCTGGCACTTTAAATCGTTGGGTCACCATGGCCACGAAGATCACAGAAGGTTTCCAAGAGATATGTGAAGCACCAACATCTTTCTCACGGTTTCTTAGATTAGGTGGTAGAAAGTCAGCTCCTCCAGGATCTGGGAATGAGAAGTACATATGGGTACAAGACTGGAATATGTTCTGCCAGCTGGCTACAATATAGGTAACTACAAAGGAGCTGGATACCTTGAGTGTGCTTCAGAGTCCACAGAGATAGGCAGGAGAGAAAATTTACTCTGTTTGGACAAAATAAGCAACTCAAGACCATTTCTTGTTGTCAAGAGTGTTGCTTCCAAGTGCTGGAAATTTCACAGAGCAGAAGGATGACACCTCTCCTTTGGGAGTGAAATTGATGGGTGAGGAATGCAAAAGCCTATCCTGAGCACCCATAGCTCAGGGTTCAGCTCAGGCACAAAGCACCTGCTCCTTCTCACCTTTTGGAGGCTGCAAAAGTTCCTCAGGGTGTAGGATTTACAAGATCAATTGATTATGAATCGAGTTTCACAGCAGGCCCAAGGTGATGCTAGAGCAGATGTTATTCCTTCTCCTGCATACAGCTTGCCTTGCAAGAGGTGAATAGCAGAGCTGGACCAATGAGGTATGGGAAGGAGAGCCAAGTCA
Source organism: Semnornis frantzii (assembly GCA_013399775.1). Lineage (NCBI taxonomy): Eukaryota > Metazoa > Chordata > Aves > Piciformes > Ramphastidae > Semnornis > Semnornis frantzii. Next base: position 9,308 of record VWYK01059438.1, on the reverse strand, counting down.
CAGAATCATAGAATGGTTTGGGTTAGAAGGGATCTCTAAACAACACCAAGTCCAACCCCTCACCAGTGAGTAAGGACATTATGGTGCAAAGGGCACACTGGTATGGTGCCACTTGGAGTCCAGAAGTGCTGCCTCCTCCTGTGTCATGCACCGAAGAGTTGACCTTAAAAAGTTATCTGTTGTTCCTCCTCAGAGAGAAACTGGTGTCTCCTAGAATCATAGAATCATAGAAGCACCCAGATTGGAAGAGATCTCCAAGCTCATCCAGCCCAATCTATCACCCAGCCCTAGCCAATCAACCAGACCATGACACTAAGTGCCCCATCCAGGCTTTTCTTGAACAGCTCCAGGGACACCAGTTCCACTTCAGATAGAGGGGGAAAGTATTTTAATCCAAAAGCTGGACCCCTGGAACCCTCTTTCAGGTCTCTGAGAAGTCAAGATTCATTTCAGATGGTTGAAAAATGGATCCAGAGGAACCACCACAAGCCAAAAAGGTCTGAGTAAACAAGATGTCAGAAGACATTATTTTTTCGACCTGTCCCCACCCTGTGCCGGCAGCCCTCAGCTATGTCACCTCAGGGAATCGTGTCCAGATCATCCTCCTTTCCCAGGAATAACAAACACCTCTGGAGCAGTTTCTTCACAACCCTTGTGAGGGCAATTCCTCATGTGAGTGTTTCCCTGCCTGAGTCATTTCCTGTTTTGCCATCAAGGGAAGAGGGGGGCACCTGGTGACCAGTAACTGCCAAAAGTTGCATCTCTAGGGTTTGGGGAAGGGTGTGAGGAGGGATACTGGGTTCCCTGGATCAACAGACTTCTCTGCTTGCCAGGAAAAACACCACCTGATCTACTGACAAGTGGGACAAATGCTTTTTGCAACCTGCTGGCTTGTGTCTTAACCTCTGTGGTTCCCGGAAGCCTGAGCCCCAAGGTTCATGCTGTGGACTGTGCAATAGGATGACATCTGTCACACCACAGGGTGGGCTGGCACCCTGGACCCTACTCCTCTTCCCATACGGCAGTGGGAGGAGATTACTGGGAACTGTGCCAGCCAAGGGTCCCTTACCCTCCCCAGCACTGGCACATCTGTCTGCCAGCAATCATGATGAACATCCCAGCGTAGAAGAGAAGAGCACCGTGTTGTGAAAACTCATATCAAGGACCTCAGTGAGGAGATGGCAGATCACAGGATGAGGTTTATGCCCAGCATGGGCCACCATGGACCTCCTGCTGCAGCTCCTTCCTCCATACTCCTTCCCTTCTGCAATGACAGGTGCTACAGTCACTTCTCATATAGTCCCTGATTCTTCATGGACACACCAGAGGAGGAACAATCTCTAGGGAAAAGAGGGTCACAAAATACTTTCCTCTTCCGTCTGTTATAAAAATCTCCCTGGCAGTGCTGGTGGACTCGGCTTGGATACCCGTATGAGGAGCCAGGGGAAAGGCAGAATTAGACAGGATGGCTGTTGTTAAAAGGTTGTCCCACCATGTGACTCCCAGCAAACATTCTCCAAGCCTCCTGAATAACGAGAGGCTGTTAGTGCCAGCTAATTAGCAGCAAGCTAATGGGTCGTTTGCCGGAGCCTTTGGCTGCAAGTAAATTAAGTTAAGAACAAAGGGAATGAAATCTACTGAACAGAAAAAGTTCTTGGGGGTGGTAGCACAGGACAGTTCCAGGAATAAACTTAATAGGCTTAGTAGTATTTAAGTGTAACTAACAAGAGCAGAGGTTCACATGCTGCTTGCTAATTTATTCCATCCTCTTGACTGAAGGCAAAGAGAAGGGACAGAAAATGAAGAAATCCATGGAGCAGAAGAAAAATAAACATCAAACTGTCTTCAAAGTAAACCATTTCTAAACCATTTCAAGCAGCCCTCAGATATTTAGCCCCAAACAGGTCTTCAGGCAAAAGTGATGTAAGGTTGAAAGGGAAGTAAGGTATCAACTTGAGAAGTCAGCAGATGTGGTGGAGACAGCCTTCCAGTCTACTGTCCCTCCTTACCAACCTTACAAGAGCCATTTAATCTAGCCTCTGTCTTTGCTGCCTTCTGCTCCAGTCCAGCCTCCTAGCAAAGACCTCTTCCACGTGTTGCAGACCACTGCAGTCATTCCCTTGGGGAAAGATTTTCTCCTCTCTTTTTCTCCATGCTGAACAATGCCAAGCCCCTCAGCTGCCCCTCACAAGTCTGGTGCTTGAGACGCTTCACCAGCCTCACTGCTGATCTCTGGACCAACTCCAGCACCTCAGTGTCCTTCTTGCAGTGAGGGAGTTTTCAGGCCCAGTTTTGCATTGTTTTCATTTTTATTTGGAGAGGTAAAACCTAAATCAGAATCACTTCTCAATCAAACCACCAGTGAAGATCCCCAGGATGCCCACAAAGACAGATACTTCTGTTTTGATGTCTACACATGAGTCATCCAGCCTGGAAATCATTGCCCAGTCTACACTCCTTGAAGAAAACTACTTCTTTTAGAAGTTCCCCTATTCTGCCCTGGTTTGCACTGGTTTAATTCTGAGGAGAACCACTGGAGTCAGTTTTCTGCTCCTGGTTAAAGCTATTAGAGGCTCTATATTACAGATTTACTGAGAGGTAGACACTTCACTGAACCACAGAACTCCAGCATGATGGGGTTGGGAAGGACCTCTGGAGATCATCTAGCCCAACCCCACTACTAAAGCTGGGTCACCCAGAGCAGGTTGCCCAAGATCATGATGTCCAGGTGACTTTTGAGAGTCTCCAGAGGAAACTCCACAACCTCTCTGGGTAGCTTCTGGAGTGTTCCATCACCCTTAGATGGTGTTCCATCACCCTCAGAGTGAAGACTTTGCAAATAAAGACTTAGAATAATAGAATTGCTCTGGCTGGGAAAAACCTCCAAGCTCCTGGAGGCCAACTGTCAATCTAACACTACCATAGCCATCAAACAACATCCTGTAGTGCCATGTCCAAACAGCTTTTGAACATCCTTAGTCATGCTGACTCCATCAGCTCCCTGGAAAGCCTGTTCCAATGCCTGACCACTCTTTTAATGAAGATTTTTTTTCCTAATATATATAACATACACCTCCCCCAGTTCAATTTCAGGCCACTCTTGTCCTAGGACCTGACACTAAGGAGAAGATGTCAACTCCACCCTCAACCCAATCTCATTTCAGGGAGTTGTAGAGAACAATGAGGTCTCATCTCAGCCTCCTATTCTCCAGAATAATCATAGAATCATAGAATCATAGAATGGTAAGGTTGGAAGGGACTTCAAAGAGCACCTAGTGCCAACCCCCTGCCATAGGCAGGGACACCTCCCACTAGCACAGGTCACTCAAGGACTCCTCCAACCTGGCCTTGAACACCTCCAGGGAGGTAGCAGCCACAACCTCCCTGGGCAACCTGTGCCAGTGTCTCACCACCCTCACTGCAAACAACTTCCTCCTAACATCCACTTTCAATCTTCCCTCTGCCAGTTCAAACCCATTGCCCCTTGTCCTGTCATTGCAAGGCCTTGTCAATAGTCCCTCCCCAGCCTTCCTGTAGCCCCCTTCAGATCCTGGAAGGCTACTCTAAGGTCTCCTGGAAGCCTTCTCTTCTGCAGGCTGCAGAGCCTCAACTCTCTCAACCTGTCCTCAGAGCAGAGCTGCTGCAGCCCTCTGAGCATCTTGGTGGCCTCCTCTGGACCTGCTCCAACATTTCAATGTCCTTCAAAAATAATTTACAAAAAGACAAAACAAAATTAAAACTAAACCAGAACCCAACAAAAGCAAACACAAAACCCAGCACAGCACTCATGGAAAGCTCTCCCAGATGGTCCTGCATAGTGTAAGACTGGGAGGATTCACCTCTGATGCCTATGAGCATAGCTGCAATGAACGAGATACTAATTCAGAGCAGGCTCTGAAGTTTGCAGACAACTTCTGCACAGGGTCTTGCCTAGCTAAAGCAATACTCTGTGATGGAGAAGAAAAGGCATCAAGGAGACCTTAAAGTAGCCTTCCAGGATTTAAAGGGGGCCTACAGGATGGCTGGGGAGGGATTATTGATAAGGTCTAGCAATGGCAGGACAAGGGGCAATGGGTTTCAACTCACAGAGAGGAGATTTAGACTGGATGTTAGGAGGAAGTTGTTTGCAGTGAGGGTGGTGAGACACTGGCACAGGTTGCCCAGGGAGGTTGTGGCTGCTCCCTCCCTGGAGGTGTTCAAGGCCAGGCTGGATGAGCCCTTGAGTGACCTGTGCTAGGGGGAGGTGTCCCTGCCTATGGCAGGGGGTTGGTACTGGATGATCCTTGAGGTCCCTTCCAACCTTACCATTCTATGATTCTATGATTCTGTGATTCTGTGTTCTAGGTGTTCACACACATCCTGCTCACGTGCAGTAACTTCCATAGTCACTGACAACACTGAGTTTGTTTCTGTCTTGACCCCTCCTACTACAAAAGAAGCAGCAATGTGGGTGTCCAAGAGGACCAAATTGCACAGCAGGTTGCTCCCCTGCATTGTGATACATTTTCCACATCACGTTTCTCCTTCTCCACTGCGCTCAGATGACAAAGGCTCCCCCTTTGCAAGCTGCAAAGCAGCCCCCGTTCAGGAATGTCATTACTAGAGGGGCTTTAAAATAAAGCAGGGCACACAAAAATGTGATGACTTGTCAAAAACGCAGGCTGCAAGGTGTTTAAGGCATGAATTTCCTCGTAATGAAGCCTCGCTGAGGGAATATTGCCTTCAGCCTCCAGCGCAAGCGATGATGTATCACAAATTTATGGCTGTCCCCTCCTGTTTCCCCCCAGCGAGGATGGGGGCAGGAAAAAAAAAGGCAAACAAGGAAGGGCTTGTAAAATCACCACTGCTCAAGCCATTCCCTGGCCCCAAGCCACATCTGTCAGGGTTTTTCAGAGTGTTGGGGTGCAGCAGAGCTCAGCAAGTTCACAGACGAGGTGCAAAACCTGTGCGGATTTCTCCTTTGGGTGGGCAGTTGACAGCTGGTTTGGGTGGGCAGGAGAAATGTGTGGATGCAGGACTTTGGGACATGGTTTAAAGGCCATGGTGGGCTTAGGCTGATGATTGAACTTGATGGTCCTAGTGGTCTTTTCCAAGCAAAACAATTCCATGGTGCTATGATTCTGTTGTAGAGGATTAAACATCGCCATGGGCTGCATTGCAAAGGAGTGTGAAGAAATGCACTGAAACAAATTGTCTGTCAGAATGTGGCCTCCCTCCATCCTGATCATCACATTCATCAATTCTACCCCAAAATGTGCCTTCTGAGAAGTGGTTGAGGGAGTTGGGATTGTTTAGTCTGGAGAAGGCTGAAGTAAGACCTTCTGGCTCTCCACAATTCCCTGAAAGGAGGTTGGAGTGAGATGGGTGTTGGCCTCTTCTGCTAGTGTCAAGTGATAGGATAAGAGGAAACAGACTCAAGTTGCCCCAGGGAATGTTTAGGTTGGACATGAGGAACAATTTCTTTCCCCAAAGGGCTGTCAAGCCCTGGAACAGACTGTCTAAGAGAGTGACAGAGTTCCCATCCCCGGAGGGATTTAAAAGCCATGGACATGCGGTGCTGAGGAATGTGGCTTAGTGCTGACCTGGCAGCATTGGGATAATTGTTCAACTTGATGATCTGAAAGATCTTTTCCAATCACAACAATTTTCTTTTTCTCTGATTCTATTCTGTGATTCTATTGATTTCAGCCTTAGGTGGGGCTGTAATCTCTTTTCTGCTTCATGCTCTACACACCACTCACAGATACTCCTTTACTTCAACAGTTGGTCTCATTGCATATGGCGGGATTCACACAGCAAGAGAAAAGTCATATTTATGGGAAGAGAAGCAGAGAAGTAGTTGATCTGACAGAGGCTTGAAGGCAAAGGAGTTGCTCTAGAAGATACCTGCTGGATTGAAACCTCCATAGAATGATAGAACACATCAGATTGGGAGGACCCTCAAAGGCCATCATGTTCAACACCCCTGCAGTGAGCAGGGACATCTCTAGACTCATGAGAGAAGATGTTCACCATGTGTCCCTGCTGAAATAATTCTTGAGAGCAAAGTAGGATGCAGGATGGTGCATAAAAAGCAGTCAAATTCTGCAAGGTTCACGTAGCTGTAATCCTTCCCACAGCCACTTCCCAAATTGTGTGAGGTCAGAGCTGGGACTAGCGATGATAAGGATGTGAGCAAGCTTGTCTGGGCCGGTGGAGCACAGAGACTGACTTTTTTCAGGTTGCATTTTCTAGCTGGCTACATTTCACCACTGACGTCCCTCAGGAAGCTGAGTGGACACATTGGACCCTGTTCAGCACCATTTGGCATCAGCAAAGCTGCAAGAGGGAAAACTCCTGGCCCTGCAATACTAATAGTGACTTCACAACTTCTTTCCTTGACTATTAAATAATCTTTCTTTCCCTGTCCTCCTTCTTTAAGGGGGAAAAGCTGTCTCGTGGTGCCCGAAAGTATGAGACCATCATGGGAGATGCAGGTCCTTGCAGAAAGGAGAGTTCTATCTCTGTTTTACCTAGAGTCATGCCAAGATACAGAGAGGTGAAGCAGGTCACACAGCAGGTCATTGGGATTAGAATTCATGTCTCTTGATTCCCAGCCCAAAACTTAATTTGAAGTCAAATTTGACTTGACAGTATCCTTTAAAGCCTCCAGTACCTGAACGGGGGCTATAAAAAAGCTAGGGAGGGACTTTTTACAAGGGCCTTTAGTGATAGGGTGAGAGGCAATGGATTTGAGCTGGAAGAGAGGAGATTTAGACTGGGTATTAAGGAGAAATTCTTTACAGCCAGGTGAGACACTGGAACAGGTTGCCCAAGGTGGTTGTGGCATCNAAGCCATTCTGTGATTCTATGATTTAACAGGCTATACAAGTAAATTAATCAGTCCTGACCACAGCATCTTACTGACTTTAACAACTGGGGGGGGGAGGGGGGACGGACACGAATAGAAGAGTAAAAAGAAAGACATAAATGTATTTAGTTAATGGGATGATCTCAATCCAAAGAGAGAAAAAGGATGGGTAAATTAAAAAAACAAAAAACAAAAAAAAAAGGTCCAAACTTAAAGAACATTTTTTTTGTGTATCAGAAGTCAGACTTTTTATCTCTCCTGACTCCCAATCATTTGAGATCTTTTGCAGGTAGTATGAAGCAGCTGACATTTTCCCTACATGAAAGAATAAACATTTAATTTGCACTGCCGATTTGGGAGGAAGAATTCTAATCCTATTTGCTCAGCCTCAGCAGAAGCACAATCCAGAGCAAGACCTTCTGTAATTGCTGCCTGGGTGCTACACTCGGCGCAAGTAATTCAATTAGGAATCCCAATGGGGAGGATCAGGCAAAAAACAATACAAACCCAATATTTAGCAAATGGGGTTTAAGTCCCATCCACTCTTCTGGGTCATTGATTTCAAGGAGGTAAAGGCCAACAACGTCAGAAGGTCGCTTCCTGGAGGGGTCTGGGATTGCTGGCTTCCATAAAGGCAAGCTGGTGGTCTCTCCTAGATGGATGTCTCTCCTGTTCAAATCACTGCTGCTCTTTTCAGTGGTGCCCTGTGAAAGAATCACAGGATCATAGAATCACAGAGTGTCAGGGACTGGAAGGGACCTTGAAAGCTCATCGGATTCAGCCCTCCCTGCCAGAGCAGGATCACCTAGAGCAGGTCACACGGGAACACATCCAAATGTTCTTGAATATCTCCAGTGAGGGAGACTCCACAGCCTCCCTGGGCAGCCTGTTCCAGTGCTCTGACACCTTCACAGGGAAAAAATTCTTCCTCAGATTTACATGAAACCTCCTATGCCTCAACTTCCACCCATTGTCCCTTGTCCTGTCACTGGGCATCACCAAGAAGAGACTAGCTCCAGCCTCCTGGCACTCACCTCTTACATGCTTATGGACATGAATGAGGTCCCCCCTTAGTCTCCTCCTCTCCAAGCCAAAAAGCCCCAGCTCCCTCAGGCTCTCCTCATAAGGAAGAAGTTCAACTTCTTCCAGGTTGAACAAGGCCTTGAGTGACCTGTGCTAGTGGGAGGTGTCCCTGCCTATGGCAGGGGGTGGGAACTAGATGATCCTTGAGGTCCCTTCCATCCTTACCATTCTATGATTCTCTGATTCTTCAGTAGGACTAGGGACAAGGGGCAGAAACTGGGATACAGGAAGTTCTGCCTCAGGAAAACTTTACTGTGAACACTGGAACAGGCTGACCAGAAAGGTTCTGGAATCTCCTTCTCTAGAGACTTTCAAAACCTGCCTGGCTGTGTTTATATGTGGCCTACCCTGGGTGATCCAGCTTTAGTAGGGGGGTTGGACTCGATGATCTTCACATGTCCCTTCCAAACCCTACCCTTCTATGACTCTTTAGGAGTTATTGCTCATCTCTTTGGCAGCCTCTGTGGAAAATGTAAGAGCTAAATGTGTTTCTGAGGAATGCAAAATCTTTCTTAGCTGAAGGTGGTGGGCTAACAAGCCAGCAGATGGGGCAACAATATGGAAGGGCATGGATCAGAGGCAATCCTCCAAGGTCTGCTGGCATCACAGAGCTAGCGTGCAACAGAGCAGAAAACAGGGCTTACTGCCTTTGGTGGGACATCAGATGAGTCATTAAGGACCTGATTCCCTTGCTCATACACAAGTCATTTGAGATGTTCTTGGATAGACTGGCTGGTCACCAACTCCTGAAGGTCTTTTACTGGCCCTGTGTCAGGCCTGTCAGTGATTGGGGCACACCAAAGGCATTTGAAGGAACTCAACTGGCTGCTGCTATCCACATTCTGAGAACTGAAACCATCTCCTAAAACTCTTCTACAGCCAAGGAGAGATGGTCTTTCCAGTGAGCATTCTTCTGCACACACTCGTACTGAAGGGTCTTTTGACCTTCATGGACTCTCGATTTAATAAAATATTATCTTGCTTTATGTCTGAGTTGGCAGACATGCAGAAAACAGACAAGCCCAAATATTCCCTCTCTATCCAAACTGGGACATTTCCTCTACGATCCACAATGTCTGCTGGGTTCAGAACATGCATGGAAACTCAAACAGGATCTGTGTTTTGGAGATGAGGGTCTGATGCTCATTGCTTTTTCATCACCTGAGGTTTTTTCATCTGCTGGACATTCTCATGATGTCACTGCCTCCATAGCAGCAAACTGACATCACCGTGGGAGGATGATGGCTGAAGTCACATTTCGGATTTGCAAGTCTGCATAGGTGACAACTTTGAAAAATCAAACTGAAGAGAGGAGTGAAAAGCATGGATCAAAAGTCAAACAATGTTTGTCTGCTGTATTGTGCTGGTTTGAGGC
>VWYK01059437.1:24368-41352 GCA_013399775.1 Semnornis frantzii | reverse complement strand
CTCTGCATCATTTAAACACCTCCAGGGATGGGGATTCAACCACCTCCCTGGCGAGCCTGTAACTGTTCGAGAACCATTTGAGTGAAGATGTTTCTTCTCATATCCAATCTAAAACTCCCCTGATGCAACTTGGGGCTATTTCCTCTGATCCTACCTTTTTTTTCCCTGGGAGAAGAGTCCAAAACCTACCTCACTATAACTTTCTTTCAGGGAGTGAAAAGGTCTACCATCAGTCTCCTTTCTCTTACTGAGGGTGAACTCGGTTCCCTCATCCAGATAGTTGATAAAGATATTAAAGAGAACTGACCCCAGTACTGAGCCCTACGGAACACCACTTCTGTTCAATGTAGTATGAATTACCTCTTGCAGATTTATTCCAGTAAAACCAATCTTTCCAAGAATGGTCATCAGGAAGCAGTCCAAAAATTCATGGGACATCATCCTGTGAATTGTATTAGAAAATATTCATGTTAATGCCTTATGTTAAATTAATCTAAGTAGGAAAATATAGTGGATAAAAAGCAAATTATTTTTGCCCACTAAAGCAGGATGAAATGGTAAAGCTCTATTTTAAATAAATGAGTTTTGATAAAAGGAAATGTTCGTGTCCAAATTGGTAGACAAGGTCTAATCAGCACAAATCTAAAGGAAAATTTTCTCCAAAGGAGTGTGGATTCTCTTGATTGTGCTTTTAACTCTCCCCTATTCCCTGAAAACACGCATTACATATATAAAAACAATCAATTTAGGACGACTTTTAAAGAAATGCCAGGGAAAACTGATGCAAAGAGTAACTTTACAACTGGGTAGAGAGCCTCAATAGTGATTGGCAGAGCAGCTGGTCATGCAGGAGTTGGTGGACACAAGATACTTTCTGCAACAGGAGTACATTCAGTCTTCAAAACTTGAGAAGTCCTAAGGCTCTGGAACCCTAGTTCTTCTCGTGGAGTGTACGGTGCTCTGTACAGTCAGGATGAAACTCTTCCCAAAATTTGTTTGCTTGTTTGTTTTCCAATCACTTGAAAGATGCTTCACTGTGACAGGTTTTGTTAGACATGCCAGCAATTAGAAGGACTACTTTTTACTCATACATTAGATTGAAAAAGAGGACACTAAGGAGAGACCTCATGGCTGTCTACAGCTACCTGAAAGGATGTTGTGGAGAGGCTGCTGCTGGTCTCTTCTCGCAGGTAAATAGTGATAGAACAAGAGGGAATGGCCTCAAACTGTGACTGAGTAGGTTTAGACTGGGCATTAGGAAAATTCTTTTCACAGAATAGTGGTCAGGCATTGGAATGGGCTGCCCAGGGAGATGGTTGAGTCACTAACCCTGGATTTGTTTTGAAGTTGTTTGTATGTGGTGCTCGGGGATATAGTTGCGCACCTTGTAGAGTAGGGTTATCAGTTGGACTTGGTGATCCTGAGGGTCATTTCCAACCTGAATGTTTCTGTGATTCTGTGATTCTTGTATTCTCTGCAGATACTATTGAGCTTTTCTACAGTCTTAACTCATCTGTTATTCAAGTGCCACTGCTGAAGACTGGAAACTGTTGGTGGACAGATAAGAATGTGAAGTTTCGCAATCCAAAATCATACAACCTCTCTTCTGCATTTGCAGGTAAGATTGGTTCCTCACATTTCAATGGCTTCCTTACTGCCCTCCCCTGCTACCCTGTGTGTGGATCTCCCACTCAGAGACTCATTGCCTTTGAGAGAAACACCTCCCGAAGAAGGTTGGAGAAGCAACTTTGTGAGAGAAGACGACAGATTTAGATTAAATATCACTTTGTTTTTTTAATCACTGACTGGAACAGGGGAAAAGTTGTTTTGGAAGACTGAAATTAGCCTACATCAACACCCTTCTTGTAATGCTTATTAATCTATCCAGAGAAAGCAAGGGTGAAATTACTTTATCTTTTCCTGTTGAAAACATCTATGAAGAAGAATTGCATGTCACATCTTTCCTTCTTTACGCCTTTGCAGATACCTAGGCAGTTGAGAAAAGTGAGGCTGCCATCATCATTAGTTCTTTCTAAAAGCTGTTTCCTAGAGATGTTTCCTTGTTACAGTTAATCCGTATTAAAGTGGAACTAAAAACTGCCCATTATGCTGGATGCGATCTCCTAAAGTCAATTATCTAAGTCGTTCTCATATGACAGATTCAAAAGATCACAGACTGCCATTAGACTGCAAAAGGTGCCTATCTGGTTGTGCAGGAATAAATGAATATCTAAAAATGAAGGCAAGCTCCCCTTTGTAAATAGTTCCTCCTCAGCTTTCTTGGGTAGGGGGCCAAAAGAAAGCTGGGGAGGGACTGTTTACAAGGCCTTGTAGCACTAGGACTAAAACAATGGTTTTATACTGGAGAAGAGTAGAATTAAACTGATGTGAAGGAGAAGTTCTTCACAATGAGAGTGATAGAACACTGGAACAGGGAGTTGGTGGAGGCCTCATCCCTGGAGACAAATTCAGGGTCAGGCTTGATGGGGCTCTGATCAGCCTGATCTAGTTGGAGANAGTAGACTTAAACTGATGTGAAGGAGAAGTTCTTCACAATGAGAGTGATAGAACACTGGAACAGGGAGTTGGTGGAGGCCTCATCCCTGGAGACAAATTCAGGGTCAGGCTTGATGGGGCTCTGATCAGCCTGATCTAGTTGGAGATATCCCTGCTCACTGCAGGGATGGGACTAGATGACCTCTATAAGCATCCCTTCCAACCCAGTGCATTCTATGATTCTAGAGACCATGTACTTTGCTGAAGAGGCAAGAATCCAGTATTTTCATTTGTGTAAGCCACTTGGGTTTTGCTGTGGTTAAAGTTTCTAATGTGCAGCAACATCTGGGTACTGTCAAATGCTGTTCACTCATGTTTGAGGTGAATGGAAATGCTCAGGTGAAAAGTGTTACCTCATGTATTTAATTTTTCAGTTATGGTCTTTTTTTCTCTTTAGTATCTCATTCTGCATTGGTTGTGAGTAAGCCCAGAATTCAGTCACCTACTGTTTTTGCTGATGGTATGTCTTTCCTGGTTTCTTTCTTTTCCATCAGGGACAGCAAGACCTCCCTACTGGCAGAAACCAGTATATTTGTTAGATGTGGAAGATGAAAGGAACAATGGTTATGTAAATGAAGACTTCATTATCTGGATGCGAGTGTCAGCCTTTGCTACATTCCGAAATCTTTACCGGCGTGTCGAGCGGGTAGGGCAGTTTGCAGATGGCCTTCCTGCTGGGAATTACACTTTCAATATTTCCTATAGTATCCTTTCATGTTATCCAGGACCACTAGATAGTTACAATCGGTTGGAGTGGCTGGGATTTGTACTTTAAAATGGCAAAGAAACCGAGCAAAACAGACTGAAATCAATTATTGTGAAAAGACTTAGTTTTGAGAGAGATAAGACACTACAGGTGGATTTTCTTCAGCTCACGCAAAGTCGTGTCACTGGATTGGATTTGACTTCTGAGGGGGCTGCTTTTGTCTGGAGACAGTACATAGGAGCTTTACACAATGGGTAACACTGAAAAGTGGGAGGCAGGAGAGATGGCTGAAGATGTTGTTTCAGCTAGAACATTTAATCGTGGCTTAATCAGATGTGTAAACACGCTTACTGGGGTGCATGAAGTGCCAGAGGCATCCCTGCCATTGAGAGCTGTGGGGCTGCCTGTGTCACAGAGCCCTCTGGCGGGTTTGGGCCCTGTACTGACAGGAACTTTTGTGCTGGTGAAAATGCACTCTCACTCTGAACAGCGTGAACTCTGCTGACTAAAGAACTTCTTTTGTTGGCAGGAATTATGCCAAGATGACTATAAATTTCTCCCTCAGCCAGCAGAGCTGTGATTGTAAACAGTGTAGCACAGTTCTGTTCTGAAAGCTTCCACATGGAGAGATGAAAGGTAGAATCATGTAACAGTCTGGGTAGACAGTATGTTAGGTAGAGGTAAGCACTTGGCCTCAGTGAAAATATGTGGAGTATCATCATGGTAAGCTGCTCAGAAGGCACATCTTCAATGGAACTTTTATAGCAAATTAACACCGTAGCGGTTACATAAATTTTAACTCTGGAATTTATAATGGAAACTAAAAAAAAATTATTTTCATGTTCACACAGAGACCATATCTAAAATAACTGAATTTCTTACCACCAGCTGCTTCTGTGTTTTTCGAACACAGAGTAGTAGAGGCATCAGAGGTCAGTTCAAAGAATTTTTCCAGCAAACACAGTTTTCTAGACTCTTCATGCCTTGGACATGTTTTTGAGAATTTATCACTACTCTTTCTACTCCTGGACATAATATAAACCTTGCTAGTAGAACCTTAACCTGCTTTTATCAGATTTCCCTGTTACCAAATTCAAGGGGAGGAAGCATGTGATTCTTTCAACCGTGGTATGGAGCGGAGGAAGTAGCCAATTCCTGGGAATTGCCTACATGGTCACTGGCTCAGCAGCAACTCTGACAGGTTTTGTGATAACTGCCATTCATTTAAAGCTCAGAAAAAAGAAGACATACTTTCAGAAGTAGTATGGTTCCCTGGCTTTATGAACAAAGGCAAAGCTGTGCTGCGAAAAAGAACGTGCAGCACACACCTCTCATTATTTTCCCTGAGCTCTGAATCTGTTTCAGTAACAGGTTTGGTGATCGTAAGCAAATTGAGGAACATCAATTCGTCATCCATACTCAAACTTTCCCTAAACTGCATTCTTACTAATATATGTGTGCTCCTAAATTTGTTTCCTAGGAAACTTGTAGTGAGATCAAGATCAAATGACAGATAACATAGTGAGTTAGAATTGTCGTGGCAAAGAAATTATATGGTCCCTATGACTGGCCAGAAGTAAGGGTCCATATTATTTTTTTTCCTTAGCCCTTAATTCACACAGTATTTTTCTGGAGCTTTAGATTGGTAAAAAGTGAGTTCTTGAAGCAGAAAGCTTCAGCAGGTGGTATAAAATCTAGTTGTGACCCAACCATGCATGGGGTAAATGGCTTTGGGTACTTTTTTAAGCTATCCTGAAAAGCTGCTAGTTTAGCACAACATATTCATCACATTTCGACACTCAATTTATGATTGAACACAGGGCATTTTTTAGGAGTTTGGAGTTTCTTTAAACACAATTTATTGGTTTTACATAGGTACTGAGACTAAGCTGCAAAGCTAGAGGGCATCAAAAGACTGATTTACATTTTTTAAAACTGCTGTTGAATAAAAAACTTAAATTATAAAATCCTTCAATGCTAAATACTTCAGCAGAAAATTCTACCTAATACAACTACTAGACCACAATTACACTCCTACCTACCCCATCCTTCCACACAAAAGTTCACTGACTCTTAAATCTTTTCCCTTTTCAAGTCCCGTTTTCTGTGCTATGGTGACTTATCATCAATAAAAATAAAGTATCAAGAAATCTGTCAATTTTGAAAAAGTAAAGACTGCAGGTCATGAAAAGCTTAACAATTTTTTTGTTTCATGTTCAAAATTGTTCACAATTAGGTATTACTTCCAATTTCTCACAGAGCATAGGAACAGCACTGAAGAATTTGAGTCAAGCATACTATGATTTATCTTAATTTTTAAAAATAACTTTTCTGTTGTGAAGGTGCAAATGGAGTAAACCACTTCAATTCCTTTGATAAGTATGCCGTGTGCTTTACCTCCCTCCCTGCTCTCACTAGCCTCTCAGAAAGCCAACCATGTCCTGGGCTGCACCAAAAAAAATGTGGTCAGCAGGTCAAAGGAGATGATTCTGCCCATCTACTCTGCTCTTGTGAGACCTCACCTGGAGTACTGCATCCAGCTCTGGAGCCCCCAACACAAGAAAGACATGGATCTGTTGGTGAGGGTCCAGAGGAGGGCCACAAGGAGAGGGCTGGAGCACCTCTCTTATGAAGACAGGCTGAGTGAGTTGTGTCTGTTCAGCCTGGAAAAGAGAAGGCTGAGAAGGGGAGACCTCATAGTGGCTTTCCAGTACCTGAAAGGAGCCTGAAGGAAAGCTGGAGAGAGACTATAAAGGACTTTTATCCTGTCACCTTTGTGATATAAGACAAGGGGCAATGTTTTTAAACTAGAGCAGAGTAGATTTAGGTTAGGCAATAGGAAGAAGTTGTGAGGGTGGTGAGAAAGTGGAATGGGTTGTTCAGAGGAGTTGTGGACACCTGATCTCTCAAAGCGTGTAAGACAAGGGTGGATGAAGCTTTGAGCAACCCTGTCTAGTGGGAGCTGTCCCTGTCTATGGCAAGGGGGTTGGAAAAAGATGATCTTTAAGGTATACCTTCCAACTCAATCATTCCATGATTCCCCTAAAAATCTTCCACGCTGAAATAAGAAAGAAATCACAAAGAGGCTGTGTGCCACTGCCAAGGGCACCTACATCTGCTTTTGAAAGTGTTTCTGGTACTTTGGAGCTTGTGACCTGTGACAGATGGCCTCTGGTGAATCTGACTGCCATCACGTTTCCTTTAATCTCTGCTTCATAATTGTGACATGAGCAGCAGAAGGGATGCTGCTCAAGTTCACAGCCTGGCCTGCTAGTACAACCTCGCTCTGCTGATCTGCTGGGCTAAGGTGTGTGTCCCAGTCAGCCTTTTCTGGTCGGGGCCAGTTGCCTTCATCAGAAAGCCATACAAATGGAATTCTGGTGTTTCAAACCCTTGCATCCTAATCTGTCAGCAGCTGTGGGAGAACTCTACCCCTCCCTGGACTGGACAAGACAGAGGATGAAGCAGTATATTGAGCAATGTTTAAGCTCATTAGTCTAAATCCCTTGTAACAATGAGACATGCTCCTAAAGCTTTTAAGTCCTTTCGAAAGTGTAATCCTGTGCAGCCCCTCTGGAAAAGCGTGATGGGAGCTGCTGCCAACACTGAACTTAGGATTTCTGGCTCCAAATTGACCACAGGACCCTGTTATTTCTTCTCTCTTTTTTCTCATTTTTGTCTCTTACTCTCATTTTGATTGGTTAGTTGGCTTTCGTACCTCCTCCAAGAAACCTTCTTTCAGGAAATGGTATGTCATCTGGATGGTTGTCACAGTGCAATTCTCAAGGATTTTATTTCTTCATAAAGTATCTGGTAAAAGTGTTAGTAGAAGAGGAATGAATACTGAGGTATCTGTTATGGTGAGTCAGTGTCTACTAGAAAAGAACACACAGTCTAGCAAGTAGTGCTTACAGTTTGTCCACTCTTCCAAAGGCTCGTGCAAGTATCTCTTTTCTTGAAATGTACATTGCCTTCAAACAATGTCCTGTGGTATCTTCACCCCCTCCACAGGGAAGGCCTGTCTTCAAACAAACCTTCCTCTTTCTGTTATTCCAGCAGTTGTCTAAGTCTTCATTTATAAACTCAAAGCCTCTTTTCCATAATGAGACAGCTTCAAACGCATCTTACATCTTTCTTGTACCCTCTGAGCAGTTTTTTTGGAAGCTGTCTCTTGAGCTCTGGCAGTTAAGTGTTGCTAATCCTGAGCAGCTCTTGCAGCATCTGTCTGGTCATTTGAGACTGTGCTGTCCAGCCTGGAGCAATAGGAGTGGCAGTTTTGATTAACTTCTCCCAGCAGATGGAATCTGTCTTGCTTGGAAGGGTGGAAAATAAGTTTTAGCAACCTCCTTATGCTGCCTCTTGTCCAGTGCTGCAGCCATGCTGTTGGTCTGCCCTTTGTGCTAGAGCTTGGATGAGTGTGCCTGTTCAAGGACATTTCGAAGGTGTGTTCCTCAGTGCTCATGTTGAAGAATACTCCTCTAACTATATAAAATGTGTATAAGAATTGTTCAGTGCTGCCTTACTCTGTCTTGTGCAGGAGCTGAAACAGAAGTGAGGGCCCTGGCTGATGAAGTGGCCTAAGGTAACAGCAAAAGGCATCATTAGCTAGAATCATAGAATGATCTAGATTAGAAAAGACCTTTAAGATCATCTAGTCCAACTGTTAACTCAGCACTGCCAAGTCACCACTAAAACATGTCCCTCAGAACTACATAAACTTTCAGGGATGGTGACTTCACCATGTAACCCATTGCTATTTGCTAACAATGCAATATGTGTTTAATATAAATTAAGCTATTAATTATTCATGTGCAGTGCAATTTAAAGGATTCAGCCCCCTTAAATATGGGGTCTGCAGAAAAAAAATCCCTATTAGTGACTGCTCCTTGTTGATACATGTCTTGGAAATCTGTCCCCTTTGTCAGGTGCTTATATCAGCAGGAAGCATGATTCCAGATAAAAATGCAGTGTAATTTTGCATTTTTATTTTGACTGCCTGAATAACATTAAGTCAAATTGATCAGGGAAAGCATACTGAGATTTGAAAAGCAGAAGTATGATGGAAGCAGAGATGTTTCACTTTTGCAATACTTGCACTTTTAAAATACCTGAAATGTCATGACCAATTGCATCTTTGTCACAGCACTGCTTTTGTCTTGCACATTCAATTTTATCTATAATGATTATCTGTCTTCAGTAGAAACAAAAACAAAAACCCACGAACAACCCAAACAAACAAAACAACAACAACAAAAACCCAACAACAAACAAAAACACCAAAACAAAACACTTTGGTAAAACCTTTGAGAATTTAATTTTAATTAGGTTATCTATCCAGCATACTTCAACCTTTTTCTATGAGAGATTATCATACTCAGACTTGACAATTCAGTACAAAGATGTTCAAGTTTGAAACTCATGAATGAAAAGTAAGAGCTGGACCTGGTAATTGTAAGTCAGCAGCACCACTATGAGTGCTGTATCACTAAGCTATGAATGACTTGCTGCTATTTATTTTAGTATTTGGGCATATCAAAGTGATTTAGTGTTTGAATCTCTTTCCTACAGATGCCAGTGCTTAAGAAAATAGCATAATAGCTAAAAAAGTTGGGGCTTTTTTGTTTTGGTTTGGTTTGTTACTGCTACTTAAACCCTGTATCTTGCATCGTTGCTCTATATTTGGTCCCTTGGAGCTGAGGAATTTTGCCTATTTCCTTCACCTTCAAAAAAAGAAATATGCATGTCAAAAATGGGGTTGAAATTTGGTGAACTGAAATTAATCATATCATAGATGCTTGAAGTACTAAGAAGTACTTTTCCCCATCTCTTCTTCTAGAACAGAAAAATAAGTGACGACCTAATTTACTGTCATTTTTTTTCTTTTGGGGAGTGGATATTTAATAAATGGAAAACTCAAGAAAGGCTTCCTGAGAAGAAAGGCTTCCTGTTAGTAGATGTAATGTAAATTTATATGATGGTCATGGACTAAAACAGATGAACTAAATGGGATATAAGTTTCTGTTGTTTGAGGGGTTTTTTTAATGTAGATTTTCATTTGTAATTTTGAGGGTGTGTCCTGCCGGGGCAAAACAGGCCCAGAGTTATTTGCAATACTGGTGCCCTGTTTGATTGGCTAGGTTTCAAATTTCGCTCCGGCCAGTGGTCTGTTTTGCCTGGAGGGGTGATTGAAGAGGGCCTGCTCTGGGGAGGCCTGACTTCGCGTGCTGTCGGCTCTGCTCCTCCGCCTGCTGCTGGTGGTGTGTTGCGGACTGGCTACCCGCGGACAGGTGGCTCCCTCCTTTTACTTTCAGGTTTAGCAGCACGCTCAGCTCCTGCTGCCGTCTTTCTTTGCCTTGTGGTTACGTTGAAAACACAATTTGGGATTATTGTTTCTTCGATTATTAACGCAGCGTCTCGGGCTGATCAGTGAGTAATCTTGGCTATTGAATCAATTGGAGTTTTCCTGCCAGTAGCCCTGTTCGAGGGCGAGGGGAATCCATCTTGTGACTGGCAGCGGCAGCTACTGCTCCTCACCCTGCGATCTGGGTTGTGCGTAGGATATAGGTATTTATATTTCTATGTCCCTTCCCCTAAATTGCTCTCCAAAAATTCCTATTGTACCTTTTGTGTAAATAATTCCTGACTGGGTATTTGAACTTTTGGTAAATTGTCAACAGTTTACTGTTTTGGGGTGTTTGTTTGGTGCGGGAATTTGTGTTAATAAAGCTGGGTATTTTCCTATTTCCGCATATTAAATCTTAATATTCATAACAGGGTGACAGCTACATGTGGGAATATTGTTTATTCTGGAATTCTGTAGATCAGTTTTGGTGTGAAAAATGCTTGGAGATGAAAAGATCCTATTATTAGGAGAAACGTATATGCAATTCTATGGAATTTAAATCTCATTTACAAATTACGGGAAGGTGTGGGAGAGAGTTCTGTTTTAATGTAAAAATCTGTCACACTGCTTTTGGTTGCCAACTCCCTCTAGGACTGAATTTCATTTATGGGATCTCTATACCTCTATGAAGACACATAAAAGTGAAGCTAGAGTTACAGGAATTTCAGTGGCGCATCAGTTACAGAATTTTTCAGACTTTATATTGCCATGCATATATGTTCAATATCTGTCTGACTCAGGGTTTTTTTCTGTATTTTAAACATAGACACTTGCTTAACTCATCTAAAAACCACAGAACCACAGAATGGTAGTTGGAAGGAACCTCTGAAGATCATCAAGTCTAATTCCCTTTCCAGAGCAGGATCATTTAAAACATACCACATAAGAACACATCCAGGCAGGCCTTGAAAGTCTCCAGCGATGGAGACTCTACCACTTTCCTGGGCAGGCTGTTCAGTGCTCTGCCACCTTCAAAGTAAAGAGGTTCCTTCTCATGTTTAGATGGAACTTCTGTGTTCAAGTGTATGCCCATTACATCTTGTCCTGTCATAGGGAAGCTCAGAGTCTAGCCCCATCTTCCTGACGCCCACCCCTTAGATAAGTGGTGAGTCCTTCAAATAAGACAGATTAGCATGATCACAAACCTATGGAAAAATTACTTACATGCTGCATGTTTTTTCTATAAACAACTGTGTTGCATAGAGTGATTGGATGTGGTCCCATGTATTTTAATGACACATTGCAGTGTAAAAGCTTTCTCTCCTGAGAAATCAAACCAATATCAGAGTAAAGTCAAAGATAGCAGCTCAGAGAGGAGAGAGCTTGGAAAGCTTTGACAGTGGAAATAGCGATTACATACTAATCTAGATTTAAGTTTAGATGTAAAATAGGATAAAGTGGTTTCTCGTCAGATGGTAAAAGGCTGCTGTTCTCCTCTGCGGGGTGCAGTGTGGTATGAGAGATGGACCAGATTTGAGAAAACAACTGTAACTGCACAAAGAGAATTATGAAAAAGGTAAAGTACTTTCTTGGATATGGAGTAAGAGAAATATGGTTGAGCTGCTTAATACGATAGCATATCCTGATACATGACCTGGAGAGCCTGTGTGATTTTGGGGAGCAGCCAAGTGAAGTAAAAATTCTCTCAGTTTTTAATGGCAAGTCCGGACTCTGAACTGTGGCACCTAGTTTTTGAGCTAAGGTATTTTGAGTCAGTTCTCTCTAATGCACTGTTCCCTGCAATTCCAAGAACAATTCTATTATGCATTGGGAGTGCCTTGTGCAGCTGCCTTTGCTTTGGTGTCCTTTCGTTTGCAAGAGAGCGACCGTTGAGCAGTTTTAGTTCTATGTCCTTTCTCCCCAGGTTACAGGAAGACAGGCAGAGGAAGAGTGGGGGTTGTTTGGCCTTCGTTTAATTATATGAATGCATGAAACAAAGCTTTCTCTCTTTCCTCGTGTAGCCAACTAGGAGAGGAGAAGGGCAATATGGCTACTTCTGGTCCAATGCAAGTAGAGGTGGTATTTAAATTATATCATATGGTAATTGCCATAGGTGAAGAAATCAAAATAGCTCATTCTCTGGAAAGCTTGTGTTTCAGACAGCTCTGATCAAAATACTTATGTATCTGTGAAATATGTACTATGTACCCTGCTGACAAACATAAAGCATGAAACATAAAAAGGCCATTTGGTTATACTTCCATTCATTGCTGCCATTGTCTCTTTGCATTAAAGTGCCTAAAATGATCCCTTTCAAGCTGAAACAATTAAGAAAAATTGTGGAGGGGAAAAATGAGGTTTTCTACTCTGAGAGACCCTCTGATAACTCCTGTGTGTGTTGAGAAACTGATCCATTAACAGCTGTTAACCCAGTTATAATACTGGGGGATTCAGGATTTAAGATTTGGTTAAATATTCTTGAAGTTTCTCAGATAACTTACACAAATCCCTGGGCTTTCTATATTATTAGTGACAATGAACCTGAAGATATTGGGAAATGGGTCAAAAATAACCAGAATGGTTAAAAGAAAAAAGGGAAGAGACAGTGTCTGCCCATAGCCCCAGTTGTCATATAATGAGTTAAGATTTGGAGGACACACTGAACCACTGTCACTGCCTCTAAGATAAATAAAATGTGGCAGCTATTTGACAGTGCAGAGAAAGGCTTCATAACAGCTCAGGACAATAATAACATCTGCAGTTAATAATGCTCCTCCCTGCAGTGGGTGTGCTGAGCAATCTGTCAAAAGAGGACAAGGGGACCATGCCCCCCAACACAGGGTGGAAGCAGTGATTTAACACTGGATGCCAAGGAAAGGAGCCTGTGGTGCTTCGTCCTTGTGGGTGGCAGGGTATGGTTACAAGTCGTGTATTTAGGTTTTACTCCCCACATGAGCTGGCTTTTGCTGGTCTGTGTTGTGCCATCCAAATGTGGGACATCCGGAAGGAGTTTTGAGACCCCTCCCAGGTGCGTGCTGAAAGCAGTGTGTGCTGCCAGGAATGTCTCTAAAGTTTGCTATGTTTGTGACAAATGACTTAAAAGTAATGGCTTTAAGCTGGAAGAAGATACATTTAGACTGAATATTAGAGATAAATTCTTTACAGTGAGAGTGGTGAGACACAAACAGGTTGCACCAGGATGTTGTAGATGTCCCCTCCCTGGAAGTGTTCAAGGCCAGGTTGTGTGGAGCCTTGAGCAGCCTGGTCTAGTGGAAGGTGTTCCTGCCTATGGCAAAAGAGCTGAAACTAGATGATCTTTAAGCTCTCTTCTAATCCAAACCATTCTATGACCTCTGTAGTGGTCTCAGTTGCCTGCAGAGTTTAACTATGGACAATCAAAAAGGGTGAGGAAGCACCAAGGTAATGCTGCATGCAGTTTCAGTTTGAGAGGCTGATGAGATGAGATACAGTCATAAGAAAAGCAGTCCATGGACACATCAAGGGCTGGCATCAGTGCTTTTGCTGAATTGTCTTGGTTTAGATCCTGAGAATTTTGTTTACAAACAGAACTTAAACAGTAAGCAAGTTTTGAAGGACCTTCTGCTTTTTAACTTGGTTCTGTGCTGCGTGTTGCTTTGGCTGCAGCCATGTCACTTCAATGTCACTAAAAGTAAATATAATTAAAGAATAATCAGTGAGTCATCAGCTCCACCTTACAAGAATTCGAAGGCCTATAAAGAAGATAGGTTTCTACAGCAAAGGAGTTTCATAGCGTTCTCTTCTGATGTCTAATAAGCTATGGCTGGAGACTGACCATCAAATATGAGTCAGACAAACATCAGTGGTGTTCACATGTTATTTTGGTGTCAGCCATTCGTGACTGAGCAAAACAAAGCACAAGTATTTATTTGCCAAGTTCAGTAAACAAAAACAACAACAACAACAAAAGAACCAGTGTTAATAGTAAAATTTCCATGTTTTAGCCATGTTACTGGGTCTCATGTGAGATTCATGAGTGATCACAGGAAGTCTTTGAACAAGCTGTCTCCATGCACTGACATTTCTGGCTTTGCAGTCAATCATTAAAAATGCATTGATCCTGAACAAAATTGGCTGAGGTGATGATAAGATATGGGTAAGATTTTACCACTTCATATTTTTATTCTTGATAGAAGGAATTGAATACAAAAATTGGGGTTGTTCAGCCTGGAGAAAAGAAGGCTACAGAGAGACCTTATAGTGGACTTCCAGTACCTGAAGCTGGGGATGGACCTTTTATAAGGGCTTGTTGTGATAGGATGAGGGAATGGATTGAAGCTTGAGGAGGGGAGATTTTGACTGAATATTAAGGAAGAAATTCTTTACAGCGAGAGTGGTGAGACACTGGAACAGGTTGCCTGGGGAAGTCATGGATGTCCCCTCCCTGGAGGCATCCAAGGTGAGGCTGAATGAGGCTTTGAGCAACTTGGTCTAGAAGGAGATGTCCCTACCCATTGCAGGGGGGTTGGAAATAGATATCTTTAAGGTTCCTTCCAACCCAAACCATTCAATGAATCTATATATTGCTTAACAAATGCACAAACTTTCAGCTGTAGCTTGAGGAATTTGCCATTCGGATTTCTAAGTTTGTAACTTCACCTCATGCAATCAGCGGAAAGCCCAACTCTTAAATAAAAAGGTTAAGAGCTGCTTTTCGAAGAGAAGTAAGAAAATTAGAAGACAGAGCACAAACCTGTTGGGCATTTTCATGTTTTTTGGCTTTTGGGGGCTTCTGATTAAAATGCAATGTCTTACACAGCATGAAGTAACTAGGCTACATCTTTTTTGGGGGGTTTGCCCTGCAACTTGATTGTTTTGTCAGGAATTCTCCTATCAGCTAACAGGTAATAGTGAGCATGTCATAGAAAGAAATGAACTATGAATGTTTCAGGTGTAATTTGAAGTGTTCTCAACTGCTGCAAGATTATTTTCCATAATAACTTCAACTGAATAATAATTAATTCTTGGAAAAAAAAAACCAAAACATTCCTTTCCTACAGAGGGGCTATACTTCAAGAGCTTCAGAAGGGTACCCAAGTTAATCAAGTGTCTCCATTTTGGATCCTGGGCTTTACTTCCTTTATAAGAGAAGCAGTAGCTCCTTAAGCAAGGAGGTTTATCTAGAGGTCCATGAGCTCCGTGTTTCCATCCTTTATCTGCACTCCGTTCACTTCTCATTTCAGAAACCTTGTAACAGCTGCAACGTCATTGGTGCCTTGACAAGTTCTCAGCCCAATGTTATTTGAAAGTTATTTTGGGGGAGACAGAAGCAGGCAGAGCATGATTTTAGGAACTGAATTAGGCATTAATGAAGGAACTGAAGGCATTAATGAAGGCAAGTCTTCAAGGATTCAAGTCTTTAGCGTATTTGTTCTTCAGACTTCACTGTGCTAAGAGTGAAAGTACCTTGTATTAGGCAAAGGTTGATGCTGGCCTTGTCTAAAACCCACTGTCCTAGCAGGATGGACAAAACAGTGGGGAACAACCTAGGATCTTTGCTCCCTCCTGCAGGGTGAGTTTTGTCAGATGGAAGATTTAGGACCAGAAGCTGCCAGCAAATGGTGTTCATTCCATGGACACCATTCTGCGGTAGGCTGACTGTTAACTGCACACTGGTGCCCTGTGGGTGGCCTCTTTGCCACCCAGCTGCCAGGGGCCCTGGTGTTTGTGAGGGTCAGCTTCTCTCACTGATCATAGAATGCATCTGGTTAGAAAGGACTCTCAAAGGTCATCTTGCCCAACACCCCTGCAGTAAGCAGGAATATCTCAAACCGGATCAGGGTACTCAGCGTCCCATCAAGTTTGGTCTTGAACATCTTCAGGGATGCAGTCTCCACATCTCTGGGCGACCCATTCCAGTGTCTGACCACTCATTTTAAAGAGCTTTCTCCTAATGTGCAACCTAAATCTACCCTGCTCTACCTTAAAACCACTATCCCTTGCCCTATCACTACAAGCCCTTCTAAACAGTCCCTCCCCAGCCTTCTTGTAGGCTCCCTTCAGATACTGCAATGCTGTTATAAGGTTTCACTGAAGCCTTCTCTTCTCCAGGATGAACAACCCCACCTCTCAGCCTGTCTTCGTAGGAGAGGTGCTCCAGCCCCCTGGTCATCTTTGTGGCCCTCCTCTGGACCCACTCCATCAGGTCCATGTCTTTCCTGTGTTTAGGATCCCACAGGTGGACACTACTCCAGGTGAGGTCTCACTAGAGCAAAGTGGCAGAATCAGCTCTGAATCTGCTGGCCACGTTTCTTTGATGTAGCATTCTGAGCTGCAAGTGTGCACACCTGGCTTGCGTCCAGTGCGCGCCCCCAAGTCTTTTTTTGTAGGGCTGCCCTCGACTCATCCTCCCCCGGCCTGTATGGGTAGTGACCACTGCCCCGACCCAGCTGCGGGACCTGGCGCTTGGCATTGCAGAACCTCATGGAGCTGACCTGAGCCAATCGGTCTGCAGTAGGCGGGAGGAGCGTGCGCGCTGCAGCCAATGGAGTCGCCAGGAGGTGGGAGTGGGCGGTCCCCGCAGCTCACTCTGCCCGCGCGCTGATAACGGCCGGCTCGAGGCTGCACCTTCGCTCCGATCCTGCTCCTCGATCTGGCCTGAGGCGAAAGGACATCGCCGCCGACCCGCGGGCACCGGCTGCAGGTCTGCGCTGTCGGTGCAGCAGGGTGCTTCCAGCTGCTGTGCCAGAGGCACTTGGCATGCTCCTTGTGGGCTTTCTGGAGACATGTCTTTGTGAAAGCGCTGCCTCCTCAGGCTGTGACCAGAGCGCGCTCTTGGAAGCTGGAGCTTTCTCGATGGTACCTTTGAGAGCAAGCCTGCCACCTCCGAGTGTGGCTCCGACCTCAAGCTGCTGTGCAGTGCTCGTTATGTGCAAAACAGTTTGCACGTGAATCGTGGGGCCCACAAGCCTCCCACGCAGGAATCTGTGAATAGTCTTAGAAGAGATCACAGTGTTGGGTAAAACCTGCTTCAGCACTATCTGTCTGAACGGAGTACAGGTTCTTTTCACAGAATCACAGAATGTTAGGGGTTGAAAGGGACCTCGAAAGATCATCTAGTCCAGCCCTCTTGCCAGAGCAGGATCACCTATACAGATCACACAGGAATGCATCCAAGTGGGTCTTGAGTATCTCCAAAGAGGGAGACCCCACAACCCCCCTGGGCAGCCTGTTCCAGTGTTTTGTCACTCTCACAGTGAAAAAGTTTTTCATTTTAACATGGAACTTCCTATGCCTCAGCTTCCACCCATTGCTCCTTGTCCTGTCATTGGGCATCACCAAGAAGAGCCTGACTCCATCCCCTTGGCACTCACCCTTCACATATTTATAAACATTAATGA
>VWYK01059437.1:1170-23864 GCA_013399775.1 Semnornis frantzii | reverse complement strand
GACCACAACTCTCTGACTTCTTCTCTTCAACCAGTTCCCAATCCACCTCACTACCTGATCATCCAGATCACACTTCCTCAGTTTAGCTGCAAGAATACTGTAGGAGATGCTGTCAGACAGTTTGCTGAAATCAAGATAAACCACATCCACTGCTCTACCATCATCTCTCCACCTGGTTATGTCTTCATAAAAGGCTATCAGGTTGGTCAAACCATGTTGGCTGTTCCTAATGATCTGCATGTCTTTGATAATCCCTGAGGACAGCACTGAGGATAAATTGTTCCATTACCTTTCTGGGGCTAGAGGTGAGGCTGACCAATCTATAATTATCCTGGTCCTCCTCCTTACCCTTTTTGAAGGGTAATGGTTGCTTAGCATGGTCAGGCAACAGCACTTTTGTACCTTCTGTGTTTGAACAGCCCAGAGACTCCCAAACTGCACCACTGAGCAAAATTAGTGAATGAGTAACCTTGATTTAATCCACCTAGCATAGTACGGTCTTCCAAGGCCAGCCACAAGCATGGCAAATACAAGATGATATGATGTGACAACTGCATTGCTTGTATCTTCCAGGCTAAATCAGCATATCTACAGGCTGGTCCAGGTGCCTGCATATGAAAGAGGCACATTTGGACACAATTTATTCATTACTAGAAGAGCATCAGGAAAACGATTTTGAAAACCTGTATGCTTCCCTTTAGCTGAGTTCACACGTAATGTGTGATCCTCACTGATCAAAAACTGCCTGACAAGAAAGTGCTGGGTTGGTTGATCCTGGCATTTGCTAGGCATTTGTGTCTTCCTTCTCTAATAGAATACAAAGTCATACTTAGTGACATGGTTTAGTGGTGACTTGGCAGTAGGTTAACAGTTGGACCTTACATTCTTTAAGCTGTCTTCCAACCAAAATGTAAGTGCCTCCATGGTTTATTGCAGCTGTATAATACATGCTTCAGGAACATAAATTAATAATGTAGGCTGCTGGGCATCTAGGCTAGTAACAAAAGTGTTAGGTAGGTATGAAAAGAGTGATAATAAAAACTAAGCAGGATGTGTTAAGCATAAAAAATGAAATCCTTTAAGAAGTTATAGCAGAGCTTCCTCGGAACTACTTGTCTCCCTGGTGGCAAGTGACAGGACAGAGGAAATGGTTGCAAGCCATGCCAGGGGAGGTTTAGGCTGCATATTAGGAAATATGTCTTCACTAAAAGGATTATAAAATATTGGAATGGTCTGCCCAGGGCATCCCTGGAGGTGTTTAAATGGTGTGTGGACTGGCGCTTAAGGACATGGCTTATTGTTGATGCTGCAGTGCTGGGCCAAGGGTTAGACTGGATGATTTTGGGGGCCTCCTCCAGGTATATTCTGTGGTATTCCATTCTGATCCTGCCTAGGCAGACTTTGAGACCTCATTATTCTAGTGGTGTGCTGGACCTTGCCCCACTAAAACCATCATGGATGCTATCCTGCAGTAATGTAGTTACAAAATCAGTACCTAATACCATGTTGGGGATCTAGCTGCCGGTGGGATAGAGAATGTCTTCAGCAGACGTCACTTTAGCCCTTAGAAACATTACGGGTGAAAAAGCAGGAGAGAGGAACCTGGTTTTTGTGTGTGTTACATCTGACGAGTTTGTCACCATTTGGAAAGCTGCTCTTAATGAAGGATTATTAGCGTTTGAATCACTGCAATTATTTTGTGTCTTGAATGATTTAAGCTGGTGAGATGTATCTAATCTGATGGAAGACTGCATATTTCAAGTATGTGGTGCATGCTTATTTACCTGGTATGTACTGTGCCAGATGCAATGGTGCCAGGATGCTAATTCATTCCTTGAGGACAGTAACACAAGGTCTTTTGCCCACGATGTCTGAAGGAAGATGACTTTCCAAGGTTAGAGCTAAAATATGCTTAGGTGGGGCAAGAACTACAAGCCCTGTTCTGGCTCCCTTTTGGCAGTTTGGACCAATATGATGCTTCCTTTATGTGTGAAACTGTGACTGGGAAATATATGAAACATTTATTTGAGTTTTACTGAAAAATGTAAGTTTTTGCTCCAAATTCATCAGTTTTCTTAGGCAGAAAGAGGCATTTTAATATGGATGGTTTACAACTTCCTTTGGGGTTTAGTTATTTTCTCCCTCCATATTGTTTTTTGTTCCAAAATTGCCACTGTAAAAAAAACAACAGGACGACACAGGAGAGGTTTGTCTGCAGTATTTTGTCTCAGGGTTTAGAGAATATTGATTTTTCTTCTGCAAATGCAATCTTGAATGAATCCTGAATATATTCCATCACAGATGCTTTACATGTACAGATGAATTTACATTTTCATGTGGTTTGTTTTGGTTTTTGTTTTTTTTTTGACAGTACTGTTATTTCTGATATACAATATGACTTTGTGTTCACAGGAGCCAAAGCCAAATCGTGAATCTCAGCAAGATGCCTGTGAATCACAAATTTTCACTACTATGTCATGAGACTGAACAATACCTCAAGTATCAGTACAAGTTAGGTACTGTTTTCATATCTGCATGCACTCCTGCATAAGGTACTTCTCACTGCTGGCCTGCATATCTGTATCTGTATCTATATCTACAGGTGTGTGCCAATTACATAGCTTTCTGATGGGATCCTGCATGGAGTGGAGCTTTGAGAAAGATTTCCTGGGGCCTCTACTGTCAAAAGCCAAGTGGAACAACTTAAAAAGGAGAGAAAGTTAATGCAAAACGAATACAGATGTCCCTCCCAACCCAAACAATTCTACAAACGTAAATTCAGCGTGTTCTTGTGGTGTAGGTGTCAGCTGTGTGTCACTGTGGCTTGGGCTTCAATTTGATATTTAGGCATGATTTCAGTGCTGAGTTTCACACTCTGGGTTTCTGGTCAGACCTTGGAATAGATTTCCCAGGGAGGCAGTGGAGTCGCCATCCCTGGAAGTGTTCAAGAAATGTGTGGACATGGCACTTTTGGGATGTGCTTTAATGGCCACACTGGTCAGAGACTGAGGTTGGACTTGGTGATCTTAAGGTCTTTTCCAAATGAAACAATTCTGTGATTCTAGCCTGTAAGATGTGTCTCTCTGCCATTCACGTGCTGTGGTGGTACTGTCTGCTCCTCCCCATGGAGTCTGTCACCTTTAAAACACCCTTTCTTAGCTTGAATGGTAAAATTTGAAGTGTAAGTAATCGTAGGTAATTGTGAAAGATTTTTGTTCTTCTTCTCCTGATAACTCGATAACAAATTTTGTATGACAGTCCACACTGGGTTTAAAGTCTCAACACACAACTTCCAAAGCTGGCTATGACACATAGTAAAATTTCTGTGCTAGCCTCTACACAGGTCAGCACCATTTTAAGAAGGCGCATGTCTTTCAAGTTTTAATGCTAAGAGACTTCCGAAGTGTCTAGTAGAGTGACCAGAGTTTCTTCCAGCTTGCAACAAGATGCCAATGAACTCCCACTATTTTATTTACTACAACCAGAGAAGAGAGTTTACTACAAGCAAAAATATGTTCTATTTTCATCAGCATACACCAAAACCAGTACAGCTGTTGAACAATTAACTCAGACAGATGAAGAACAAATTTAATTCACTTACATGAAGGGCTTTTTCAGGATCTTTTCTTCCTAGCAATTTGTGTAGAGAACACAGTATTTGGTCTTTCAACTGAAAGCACTTCTCATGGGCTTTCACTATTTCTGTGCACAGCATTTGAGAGAAAGTAATGAAAAGCAGTACATCAAGAGACCTCTATGCGCACTAAAGGTGCGTAAAGTAGGGCCGCTGCTGCTGCTGAAGCATTTTCAGAACTCTGTGTTCTCTATCAGCTCCCCTCCATCACCCAAGATGTGGAGACCCTTGAAGGTGAGGCTGTGACAGACAGCCTGAGCCAATGGAGCAGTGTCTCAGGCAAGCTGTTTCAGAGTACGTGTTCAGTGATATGCAGAGAGAGAGAGAAGGGAGCAGCAAGTGTCCTGCCTTACGCAGCTGGTTGTCCCACTGCAGAGCAGTCCTTGCTGGACTGAAGCAGGAATGCTTGCTGGCATGCATTTCCTGAAGACAAGTCTGCTTGTAACATTACAGGGACGTTTCAGCTTGACAAGCACAGGAGCAAGCCCTTTAGGACCAAATTTTAACCTTTGACTTGCAAAAGAAGCGTAATTATGATTTCCTTATGTTAGGAACTGCAGTGCTAGAATTAAGATGAAGAGGAAAGTGCTGAAAGCAAAGGCAGTACTTTTTTTCTGTAATTGGAACATAGCCACGGTCTAAGTCGAAGAACAAACTATAAGCTCCTCTATCATGTAGAGGTGGTGTGCTGACAAGGGAGGACTGTCTCTGCATACAAGGAGTGGGTTGCACTGAACCAGAGGCTGACTGCCTCTTTACACTAATGGAGGGCTTCTGCTGTGACTTAGCTTCTCCTCACACAGGAGACCAGAGCCAAAACTCTGCCAGCAGCAGGTAACTCCAGGGAAACTCCTTCCTAGAAATGCCACTTGCTCCTGCAGCAGACTTCAGCAACAAGAGCTCTGTTAAGTGTCACTTTGCAACTTCTAATGCCTGGTGAGCTGGGGCAGGGACCAGCTCAAGCTGCAGACAGCTACTGCCAGGAAATGGTGACAGCATCACTTTCGGAGGCAAGGGCATAACCCCACTGGGGGTATGGTAACTCATAAATAAAACGATCCTTGCATTCCAAACTACAAATGAGTCACATGGAAGGCAGGTGTTAAATGCAAACATAGCAAGTAATAGGTATGTACAATTTATTTAAAATACTTTTAAACATACATATAAAACCCCCTCACTATTTATACAGTCTAAGTTCTAGCAACATATACAAATACTGGGCAACTACAATACATGCTGAGGTAAGAACATACATTCTGGGAGAATACTCAAGCCAAACACGACTGAAATACGTTTTATATCCATACGTCTTCACATGTAAGAGAGGCTGTTAAATGTACCTCTGCTTGTACTGTACACAGAGGAGTTCTAATCTTAAGTGTCTCATGCAACTTACATTTGGAAATCAATTGTTTAACCCTTTGTAGCATACATTTGAGATTCAAAATTTCTTCTTAGCCCTAGCAGGTAACATGTTCAAAGTTGGAAGCAGGGACTTGAAGTCTTAAAAACATCCATTCCAGTCAACAGCTCATGCTGCTCTGATAATTAGATTGCAGTACAGTTGCTTAAAAAATAACCCACTGTTAAGACACCGTTTCATTAATTCTTACACCATCTTAGTCTAGAGTATAGCTACAGTTCTACCATACCTGTCCTACCAGTAAAATTAAATCCAAGTATGTTAGTTTTACTAACTTGGACATGTCCACTGATTTTTATAGTAGATTAATTTTTCTAAGCCTAATCTGGTACAGTTTGAGAAGGCAGAGGTTTCTTAACTTGTCTGGAGTAAGTTTGTCACATCTTGTTGCAAACAAATAACATGAGCTCAGGTAAGTTCATAGTTGCTGATGGTGAGTAAGAGCACTTATTTACCTGTTTAAAAACTACAAAGCCTGCAAACTAGCTTTATCAAGCAGAAAAAGCTGCAATAACATCAAAAGTATAAATAGAGGAAGGAGTTTTTTTTTCATCAATGGATCATACATGTCTCCTTTACCTCCATTCACATCTAGGCTTAGATACTCAGTTCTAAAAACAATTGAAACAAACAAAATTCTCAGTTAATAAGAATGATCAAACGACTGTGTAATTAGGCTTCTAGGTAGCACAGAATATGTAATAACATATTCTGGATGTTCAGCAGGCCACAGGTAACTTTGGATTGCTGAGTTTACACAAAGCCCCCGTGTAAAAAAAAAAAAANAAAAAGGCAAAACAAATTTTAAGTGATAACTGAAGGGTACTGGTATGTGGTGGTGTTCAAGTATATTGAAGTGGCAGCCCTCTCAAATGGTGGTGTAGATTTGATGTTCTCCACCTAGCTGAAGGAGACTGGGCAATAAACAAGGATGACTGGAATTACATTGCAGAAACAAACGGTAACCACTGAAGTCCATAAAACTGGGCTAATGTGTAGGTAGTGGGTTTCATATGTAAAAATTAATTCAGCATCCTCCCAACAGTGCTGTTACATTGAAAATAAAGCATTTTTATTGTGTTTTTTTTTTCCGTAGTACTTAGATTAAAAAGATGTGCTTTGTTTCTGACAATATAAAACAATGGCAAATGTGACATCAAAATTGTTTTAATTTCAGAATTACCTAGCTAAAACTAGTCTAACTACCCCAAATAAAAGACCAACTACAATGTTTTCATAGTAGAGAACCTTGGAACATTCAAAGGGTAACAAAGTCCATTAAACACTTGTGAAATGGACACTCTTTGGAACAGTACTGGTTCTCTTGCAAAGGTTTTGGAACCTTTTATGCTTCTAATAAGAACAATCGTTAAGAAAAGCCCTAAGGCTGAAATTTTCCAATTGTGCTAAAACGTACCATATGTGCTAAATGCGTGTACAACACAAACTGTGCACCATCAGAGTAATTGTGTGCTTCCTTAAGCACTCACAAAGTATATACACATCTCTCTTTGTATAAGCTCACATCTTAACACACGACAATAGATATGCTGGGAGGGGAGAGTGGAGTGGTGTCAGGGCAAGGGGACAGGGAGAACCTTTCTGGACTAAGTTGCCTCAAACATCTGGATAATTCTTGCACATCAATCATCAGGGAAGCCTGAATTTGAGGCAAATGCAGTTCAGAGTAGCCTTCACTTAGTAGGAAAAAATGAAAAGCAGTTTCCATGTGGTTTCCTTGCACTTTGTGCCTCTGGGATCCCTAGGAAGCAACAAGACTGAGTGGCTTCAGGAGATGAGGCAGAGAACAGATTGTACAGACAGCAGATTTTAGTTCTAGAAGGCTAAGAAAAGCAGTGGGAACCTTCTGAGGAACACAGAGCTGATGATGCCTAATCCTCTGAACAAAAGCTGAAATTATGTCATTTAGAATCAAAACTGGAAAGGTTAATGGGGTTTTTACCATCAGTCTTGACAGTACACTTTTAAAAAAAGTCCAAAGTTTTATAGAGTAAAATGGAATTTAGAAGCTGTGAAGCCTACATAGAGATCTTAGAAAGTTAGGAGCTTTGTGGTTGGTTTCCCCCCCCCCCCAGAAATAGTACCATTTGTTATAAAATTACTGGCTTTTGTTTTATGAACTTTCTTTGGATTTATCATTCATATCTAGGAATTAGTGATCTTGAAGAGTTCTTCTCTCATGTCTGACAGATGATTGTACAGTAGTAATAAAAGAGTCCATGGTTGTGCAGGAGACAAGCTGTAATTATGCAGACAACTTAAGGAAAGGCAGAGTTACTGGCTTCCCTGACCTCCAACACCACATCTTTTGGTTCAACATTGTATTTGAGAATAGCAGTATCAAAACAACGCAATTTAAAAAGAACCTGTCAGCTTTATGGAACTGGCTTTTTAAAAACAAGGCATCATTCTGCTTTACTCATGAGTTAACTGAGTTCATCCTTACTCCCTGTGGAATGGGCCAGGCTCTGTGGTACCTGGTACAGCAATTCGTCAGCAGCAGCTGGCCCTGGCTGCCCCTTTGGGGTATCGTACTGTGCCTGTGCTGACGATGTGCTGTCTGTCCTAGACAAGAGTTTATTGTAAGTTCCAACCACTGGAGGAGCTTGATTCCCTGCAGCTTTGAAAGTGGAGATGGAAGGAACACCAAGAGGTGTGCTGGGATGGCTGGACATGTCCATGATGATAGGAGTTGCATATTCTGGTCCAGTTACAGGTAGTGGTTCGGCATAAGCATGGTAAACTTCTTGTATGGGCGAATTGTACGGGTCCAAATCGGCATAACTTGCTTCTTTTCCTTCCTCAGGTTTAAAGGTTGATCTCTGATGAAGCGTGCTGACAATGCCTCCTACCAATGGCTGGGCATACTCTGTGTTGCAAGCCCCAACAGAACAAAGTAAAAACACACTCAATGGAAATTTTTTTGCCAGTGGTATCACACTTACAACAACCTGTCATTAGTGTCACAGAAATTATTATCCATTATCCTAGATGAAACCAGAGAGGTCTGTCTCTGTTCACTAGTGCCAATGGTTTTGGGAAAAATAGTCATTACCACCCAATAGTTAAAGCCATTGGGGTAGCCACCATCCCATCTATACTTCTTCCCTTGTAAGCTGCAATTTCCCACGCTCTAAATCTTTTGAAATGCTTTTCCCTGCAAAACTATAATTATATTATCCTGTCTGGCTTTAATAAAAAGTGGTCCCATGGATGAAGGGTTTGTCCACTGAGGGGGGAAGCCTGCCTGTAGTCAGCTGAGATGTTTTAGTTCAAAAGGTAACCTGAGTTAGAAAAGCTGGAGGTGAGAAACTTGGGGCTAGAGCTGGGTAAAAAGAGACAAGCAGACAAAACGAGAAAATTCCTGCTATATAGCTGCAATTTTTGCCATCAG
Source organism: Semnornis frantzii (assembly GCA_013399775.1). Classification (NCBI taxonomy): domain Eukaryota; kingdom Metazoa; phylum Chordata; class Aves; order Piciformes; family Ramphastidae; genus Semnornis; species Semnornis frantzii. The sequence goes on along the minus strand of VWYK01059437.1, from coordinate 15,389 downwards.
CATGTAGGCACAGAACCAGAGGCACAGTCAGTCACCCTCCTCTAGTGACTGCTTCATGATGGAAAGGGCAGACGTTATCAGTGACTCCTTTTCTAGATCAAAAGAATTATTTAACCCACATGGTCAGTGTAGGGAACCTAGTGCCCCATCTAGATTTCTGCATGAACATAACAGGGCGAAACTACTTCCAGTGCATGAAAACATAACCGGGAAAAAGAAAAAAAGAAATCCCTATCCCTTTATAGGGCTTAAGTACAAGTAACAAACTTCAAAATACTCATTAACTTGGGAATGTGTCTATCAACAGCATATCATCAGCTAATACATACTTTCATGATACTCCAAGAAGAGATTTGGAAAAGCTTGCTTTTTAAGAAATGCACTCACCAACAGAACTATTCATTTCTCCTCTGTTCCCCAAATAAACAGGAAGTGATTAAATGCAGCCAGATTCCTAACTTCTTTTGCATGTCATACATGATGTATTTTTTTATATATATAGGTATATATTTAATGGCCCACAAAAACCAGGGATATGTACCTGCAGACTCTGTTTGCAGCATAGCTGGGACTTCTCTTGGTCTCAGGTGACTAATCTCATTGCTGCTGTAGCGTACAGGAGTTTCTTCATGTTCTGCTGATTTGGTTGGGAGAAACTGCTTCATTCCTTTCCACCATCCTTCACATGGATTAAAAAAACAAAACACCCAAGACTGCATCTATATGGTGTTGCAAGCTACTGAAGTATTTCTACACCACAGGCTTGTATTTTGTGGTAGCAGGTAAACAACTCGGTTTTCAGTATTGGCATGCATCTTCTGGCAGACTGAAGATTCTGAAGTGTCAACTTTACTCTCACCCAATCAACTTGCCTGAGTACTCCTTCAAACATCCCTAGAACTGCTGCAGCCCAGCGAGTCCTATGCCTGAAAGTCCATTAGCAGCAGTGCTGGGGCTACTCATCAAAGTATAATAAATTCATAAAATACAATACGGAAAATATATAAAAGTCAGCCATGATTCCAATTTGTATGTAGGAGGTTTGCTTGAAACTTCAGACAACCTCAGCTAGAAGCTCAGAATACATGCAGTTAACATGGTTTCTGGCTCCTATTGTAGAAAGGCTTGCCATAGAATGTTTGCAAAAACCTGAATAAAGAGCATTTTAACTTCAAGTGGAAAATGCAAAGGAGTGACTGTGGTCATCAACATTTTCTTCAGAGAAGGTAGGAAGCAGGGTTGGCCTCATTAGTGTTTTCTCACCCCATCCCTTTTCCCCAGTACCCCGGGCCATTCTAGTTTGCTGTTAACATACTCCATTGCATCTGCAGGAGACCATTCTGTAGATTAAGCCCAAGAAATAGGAGATTCAAAGCCATAGAACATTGTGGAACAAAATCTGAGGTACCCTGTGGGATGGGACGGACATAGGGTCCACAGAGCAGCAACATTATTTTGATATTGAATTTCGTCAGTTTTCCTTTCAAAACAGCAGTGCTGTGACTTAGCAGAAACGGACATGTTCTAAATAGAACTAAGGCCATTAAAGGGTTTCTTGTCTAAAAGACAAAGTGTATTTAAAACTGACAGTGAGCAAACACAGATATGGGCATCTTCAACATGAGGATGAAGCAGCAAAGCATGGTCATACAGAGTCTACAAATTCAACAAGTGCACAAACATGTTTCCAAGACACTTGCCAAGTGCTGCCTGGTGGAACTGCCTGCTCCCAAGTTAATGGGGCATGAGATAGGATGGAAAGTATGCCTAAAATCAGCTGCAACATGCTCACTGGGGCAACAAAGAAAGGCAAAATTTTACAGACCTGATACACTGAGATTTAATTCTTTTGTCTTGGAAAGTATCTTTCACAGTAAGTGCCATCTGATTATCAAATGCTTGTCCCCTCATACTGTATAATGAAGAGGTTCTACACTTCATTTACAAAAAAAAAAAATAAAATCTAAAGCTGTAAGCTGTAGCAGGAGATGAGGTATTTTGTTTTTCTGAACAAAACTTGGAGAATGAAGCATTAAATCTGTTCAGAAAATGAAAAGCAGTGTTCATGGGCCCTATACAACCGTGTTGCTGCACTCTGAAACACTAGAGATGCCAAATAAAGGATTTCACAAAACCATTGTTACCTGCACGGTCCCAGTAAGGTAGATCATAAGTGCCCTCTGTCTTTTTCTTGCTGTGAAAAGAAGCAAATGGGGGTATTTTAACTACTCTGCTTATCAGAAGAGGCATTAATTAATGCTCAGCAACTATCACCTTGGCTGTAACTGGTCCTCAGGATTTAAAGTATAAGCACCAGTAACCTGGCTTGCCATCACCAGTCTGCTGCTATTGGAGAAACCAGTGTTCAGTAAAAGCACTTCTAATGAAAACAGTTCCACAAAGCTGTTTTCACTGTCCTGGCTATTCCAGTGAACATCTTCTCACAGAGAATACAGTTCTGAAGAGCAGGTCCTTCCTTCCACAAGAGTGGCCCTTCCACAAGAGAGTTCCCACATGCATCATTTCATCCCACACCCCAGGCTAACATTCACTGAAAGCACTTTCATTCAGCTGGTCATTTACCGGTTTCTCCAATGCCAGGCACAAACTAAGATAAGAATCAGAGTAGTGAAGACCATCACCAGCACTGGAACCAGAACTGCTGCCAATGCCACATCTGAAAGCCATTAAATTAAGTGGTGTCAGACAGAAGAGCTTCTCATAAATCAGGTTGTAATTTGAAAATGACTTGGGTAAAGCACACAGTTTTCATGTATAGCACCTATCACACCAGATACCCCAGCTTAGCTACCCTGCTGGATGCTGCTGCAGTGTAAAGAGCATCTTACACGTGTGCACAGCTGGGATTGTTGCAAGGCTTTTCATCAAAATCAACAGTTGTGGGCTTTTTTAATGTATGATTTGTCTCTCAGAAAAATGTATATTAATGAGGATGATCAAAAGAGACCAGGACTATGCAACCACTTGAGCCTGAATCTCCTGTAAAATTAAAATACCACGTTGCCTTAACAGTTAGCCACAACCAGCCTGCGCTGGGTCTGTGACATGAGATCATCCTGTATCAGGCCACCTGAAGGAAACTTCACCAAGGGCTACATTTAGTGATCCTTCTCCCTTTTCTGACAGCTTTGAGGTTTTTGGTTTTTGTTTTTTTTTAAGGACAAAACATTCAACATAGCTAGTCAAGAGTCACCTTACCAAGAAATTCAAAAAGCATCATCTGTCATCATCATTTTGTTTATCAAATTAAATAACAAAGCAGTTCCACCCAGTTAATTCTAAAGGGAAATTTGAGTTGCAGCTTCTCCTCCTGACAAAATTTGTTCAGTAGGAAAAACTGCACTCAGTTGGAAGAAGTTTTGAAAGATGAAACTTAGCATGTCCTTTGGAAGATGGCATTTACTTCTGCATGCAGTACTCAACTGTATACGTTTTATCATAGAATTACAGAACGGCCTGGGTTGGAAGTGCCCTCCAAAAGTCATCTAGTCCAACCCCACAGGTATATTTGACAACGGGTAAGTACTACAAAATTGATAAATTGTTTTTGTGTATTGAGAAAATTTACTTTCAGAAGCTATGGCAGGGAGGTGGGACTTGATGATCTCTGGAGGTCCCTTCCAATGTCTAAAGTTCTGTGATAGCACACCTGTAATATCTGACAGAGTAATGTAAGGAGTTCCAAACACTTGTACTGCTTAACTGTGGTTACCTTTGGTTACACTTGGAGTCACTGTAGTGTTCTTGATTTCAGGTGTGAAGGTGGTTTTATCTGTCTGCAAAGAAGTCTTCACTGAGTCATCACTGGAGTCATCATTCTTGTCATCATTCCTGTTCCACGGTGGTGGTGGTGGCATGGTGATTTTAGGAGCACGGGCTTTAGAAGAAAAGTATTTATAAAAATTGTGAAATACTGCTTTTCTGTTTCCTTTTCAGGAGAGGACAGCTGAAATGGTTTGCTCTAAAGCTTTTGCTTATGTGATGTTATGAGGGAAAACCTCATGAATTGGTAACAGGGAGAGCAAGTCACTGGCGTCTTTTGAAATATTTACTTTTCTCAATAACCTTTTTTATGCCTAAACTAGGTATTTTTCATGTTAAGCATAACAACTGTGGAAGAAATTCAGAATTATCAGTGACAGAAGGATTTTGGAAGGAAAAAGTATCAGTTACAGAAGGATTTTGGAAGGAAAAAAGTACTAGAGTACTTTTTTTCTCACTGAAGATAAATACACAATGTAATCTTTACTAAATTGTTTCACTGCTTGTCTTGTACAGTTGAAAGGTTTTCAGTTGCCTTACCTATGCTAAACTGACATCCTAGCAATTCTACTTTCATTGCAATTTTCTGGTGCCATTTTAAGGGGTTAATCCTAAAAAAACGTGCAATAATAGGTGGAATGAAATTATTGCGAACTTCCTGGTACAATTCAGTGTTCCCTTGAAATATCTAGAAAAGACACAAAAAAAAAAAAAAGGAGACAAACATTACATTACACAAATGCAATAGCAACTACGTGGTAATCATAACCTTTGTTGTTGTTATTTAGGAAAAGCAAGCAATACAGAATGCTTGCTAGTATGCTGCTGCCTGCACATCACCATTCACATGGCCCCATGAAATGAGTAACAAAATTAAGGGGGATGTGGGCACACAACTACTTACTTCAGAATGCTGGTACCACCCCAGGCAATGCCTGCTGTTAGAGATGCTCATGTGCCTGTAGCACTGAATCCTTCTAACTCTGTCCTTGTTGGTATCCTAGAATCATAGAACTCTTTTGGTTGGAAAAGGCCCCTCTAAAGTCATTGAGTCCAACTGTCAACCTATGAACACCATGGCCATTAAACCCATCTCCCAAAGTGCGATGTCCACACGTTTCTTCAACACCTCCAGGGACACCACCTCCCTGAGCAGCCTGTTCAATGCCTGATTACTCTTCACTGAAAATATTTTTTTCCTAATATCCAACCTGAACCTCCCCTGGCATAGCTTCAGGCCATTCCTCTCATTCTATCACTTGATACTAGGCAGAAGAGACCAACCCCCACCTCACTCCAACCTCCTTTCAGGTAGCTGTATGTAGATGGCAATGAGGTCTCCCCTCACCCTTCTCTTCTCCCGACTAAATGATCCCAGTTCAAAGAATCACAGAACATTAGGGGTTGGAAGGGACCCTTAGAGATCAAGTCCAACCCCCCTGCCAAAGCAAGAACTCTGCAGAGGAATGTATCCAGGTGGGTCTATAAAGTCTCCAGAGAAGGAGACATCACAATCTCTTTGGGCAACCTGTTCAGTGTTCCAGCACCCTCATTATAAAGAAGTGTCTCCTCGAGTTGAGGAGGAACCAGAAACTAAAGTTCCCTCAACTAGTCCTCATAAGGTATGTTCTCCAGACACTTTGCCAGCTTTGTTGCCCTTCTCTGAACGTGCTCCAGCACCTCAATGTCCTGTCAGTGAGGGGCCCAAAGCTAAATACTGTTTTTGATGTGTGGCCTCACCAGTGCTGAGTACAGCAGCACGATCACATCCCTGGTCCTGCTGGCCACACTATTCCTGATCCAGGCCAGGACGCTGTGCTCACTCTTCACGTAGATACAGCAAGCAGTCATGACAACGTGAAAGTATGAAGTGGTGCCCTCACACGGCCTCCTGGTTCAAGTGCCGTCTCTCTGAGTAAGGCTTTCATTAGAAAGCATTAGGAGACAAAGTCAAGTATGGAATCACACTGTCCTCTAGTGCTTGCTGCCGACAAGGGCTGAGCCGGAAGCGAAGCAAAAAGATTTGGGCTCAGCACGTGGAGGGTTTCACAGAGTTCTGGAAGAGGAGGGTGCAGACTGCGCAAGGGATGAGCTAAAGCTGGTCCTGGCACACAAGGAACTCAACAAAATGTGCCAATACAGAAGGGGTTTGTCTGGTGGAAATTTAAACCATTATGACTATGATGCAGCATAATCCTACCTGACAAACATACAGCTAGCTACAGCTTTTGCACTTTGCTGTTTATCACAGTGTAAACTCCAGGTCCAGTACTCCAACCCAGCAAGCCACCTTCTCATCTCTTTTGGCAGGACTGGCTTAGTATTATGTCTTCAGGTAGGAAGTGAACTGGTTTACCACATTACTGCATACCGTTAGCCTTTGGCTCTGCAAATGCAGCTCTTAGGTTGTTATTGCAACATGGTAGCAGTAAATGAGTAACATGTTTAGTTTTAATGCGGATCACGTTGGACATAATGCTGATGAGAATTACAGCACTTGCCTGTAAAATTCTTATTATAGCAAATCTTCTGCTCACTCATAGCACCTGTGAAACAATAAAGCACCTCGCCACTCTTAAGGACCAGCATTGCATTGGGTAACAGTCCATGTGTCTGCATAAGATGGAACAGTCAAGAGTTTTTTTAGCATAATCCTGAGTGCTGCAGATCACTGGTGTTTCAACCTCACCAGACAGAGGTTTCTGTATTGGACGTCTGTGTGAAGTTTTTGCAACATCCACAAACCCACTAACGATGCTAAAAATCTAGACAGGCAAGTGCAAGGTGCTTGCCTCTGTTCCTCCTCACTTTACTGCAGGGCAGATTTACAGGCATGTGTCTGTCACTGGTATTTTTCCAGCTCCTGAATTAAGCTTATTGTTCTTAAATATATCTACTAGCAGTGACTGAAGACAGATTAAAACGTGGGTGGCAAGTCTACAGTGTCATTTTGGAAAAAAAATGATTACTACAAAGCAGTCACAGTTTGTATGCCCAGATATTCACAATCCAATGAGACATGGCAAGATTTGGTTCCAATTTATTGCCACTTTCTCCCCAAACTAAAGCAAGTTAGTTTCGCTTTTTTCCCCTCTTTTTGACAGGCTTGTAGTTAGACTCTTACCAGAGAATTCTGCGGGAAAGATGCAAATGACATGCAAAACAGAGTAGTTCTTTACTCCAGGCTTTTATTTGTCAAGCTTTCAGTGTCAAGTACTATGACAATAACTTAACTTTACAGGCAGCTCATTAGGTTTTGTTCACTTCATTTTTTTTGCACAAGAAAATTGTTTCTGATTGTGTCTTTTTGTATCTTTTTCGTATTCCATTTATTATCAAATTCTCTCTTTTTGCCTCTGCACTGTCAAACAAAACTTATCCAGCATTGCACCTTTGATTTATCTTTCTTCCCCAATTCAAGCATTTTTTTTTTTTTTTTTTTTAATCAGTATTTTAAGAAAACATTTTCTTGAATACTGACAGACCTCTAGAAGCTGTTTCCAAAGAGGGCTACAGAAAAGCTTCTGGTCTCCTGAACAATGTTAAGAATTTCAAAAGTGTTTCCAAAAAATGGGGCTTAGCACCTCCTGGCTGGTCTGGTGTGGTTATGTGAGACTCAAAAGGGAGAAGCCTGCATGCACATGCATCCAAAATCAAAGCTGTATTGAGTGAGATGATGTCAGAAGATAGATCTACTGTTTTGAAGCCTAAGAGATCAACCACACCAAACATTTTTTTTCTGCTATTTAACTACAGCTTTTCTGGGTATGTATGGTTCTTTGTGCACTGTACCTAATTATACAAAGAGTGCAAGAAACAGATCTGTTGCCTGTGTATTCAAGCTCTACAATGTTTTCCATTTCATAAATTTTCAAGAAAACCAATATACAAACAAGCTGCAATGGTTGCAAAAGTTTTCTAAGAAAATAACCAAACTAAACATGAGGTCTAAATCTGGGCACTTCACTGAGAATGTATTTTATGGCCAGAAGAGGGCATTGAAAAACTAGCAAAAGATGCTGGATTTATTACTTTGACATTTCTCTCCCCACCAACAGTCCCCTAGCTCAGGAGTAGGTTCAAGATGGACCAGCCCTGACAGTAAAGTCTCCTTCTTTCAGGGAATTTTTCTATTGTGATTATGTTTAGTGTTCAGAGAACGCTTAATTTAACAAACATGATCCTCCCAACCTTTCGCTTCATTAGCAGGATGCTACATCCTACCTTGAAACATTCTTTAACCTACAATAAACAGAAGAAAAGCAAATACAGCTGAAGACTTACCATTCCTAAGACCCATTTCTAGAAAGTCACTGGGTTACCAAAGCCTATTGCATCTATGTAATACCTCAGGGCCTATGGAAGCAAGGTAAATTACAACCCAGAATTTTAAGGAAAATAAATTCTAGTTCCAGTCAGATTACCAAGAATATTCTGATCTAAGAAAACAATCTTTTAACTCAATTCTGCAAAACTGGAAACACAGGGAAAAGGTTATTTTGCTGCTAACATTAGGTGTTCTGGTTTGAGGCTAATTGAAATATTTTAACGGAGAAAATTATAGGCTGTGAAAAAGAAACAAGGGTGATGTCTGCTTCACTCAGCTTGCTGAGATGTTTAAGAATAAGTACTCAAAACATAGATTAGTCAGGCTCTGGGGCACAGTGTCTCAGGCGGTCTAGCTTCTGGCTTCTCCTCTCTGCTGAGTAACCTCACTAACCATTTTCCTTCTAACCCCCCGGCTGATCCTCCAAACTCACCTTTGCGTCTAAGGTAAACTGTGGGGTAAGGTGTGGGGGTGGGGAGAAGGTGGAAGGGTGGTTGGGAGCCCCTCCTGGGGTCTCTGATTTCTGGGAGGGGAGTTGTGTTTCTGTATTACCTTTACCTTGTATATTTCTGTAAATATTCCTGTATATAGTGTATATATCTGCTTGCACATTGTGCTAAGCTGTAAATAGAGCTTCAGTCCTTAACTTCCAGCTGACTGAGTCTAGTCTGGGTCATTTTACAAAGGGGGGGAGGGGAGGGCAGGGAACTCCCAAACCGTCACATTAGGTAATTTTTCTGCATGGCAAAACATTTGCTATCTAAACGTACCATCCCATTTTTCAAGGCAACTATTTTCAGAGGCCAGAAGAAAAAAATCTTAGCAGAATTTTGTCAATAAGCTTGACAGCAACATTGTAAGAGATGGAAAATTATACAACCCCTAACATATATTCTGTAACCACAAGAGGGTAAGAAAGTAAACCTTCATCCAGAGACATACAACCTATTTCAAAAGAAATCTGGTTGTTCTTAAAGGGATGCAGTACCAGCCAGCCTATCACTAGAAACAGAAGTTCCTTGTATTGAGTGTTACCACCCCAAGTAATGATAAAAATAGTCTCTGCACTTCAGAACTGTTCAAATCCTGACATATTTGCAAGTTTTCCTATTTTCTTCTGCATATATGCTGGTTTGACTTTAAATTACACTGAAAGGGAAAGTTAATGTTTCCTCACCATATCAAAATGAGTTGTATTTACAGTTAGGAAATCTCAATAGAACATACCTAGAAAGTGTGTGGTATTTTTACCTTATCTTTATCCATGCCAGGTTCTCTGTACACTGTCCATTTCTGTGCATCATCACTGTATAAAATTCTGTAGGCTGAGACATAGTAGTAGTACTCTGCTAAGGTTGAACCAGTAGTTATAATGCCTGTGAAAATAAAGGTGTCAAGTTAGACAAAAAAAATGGTAGCTGTTTGCAAACATTCACAGATCAAATTCTGAATCCAGAATTACGTAGTTGGAATCTCCTCTAGTCCCGTTACAGCTCAAAAACTTTATAGAAGGCGGCAGGGTCTGAAACTTTTTACAGTGACTAAAGCTTAATAGTAACTTTACTTACTTTTAATTCTTGTTACATAACTGTGCCCAGTACTCTTCCCCTATTTCTTGATGGAAGCAGCCTGATCATCAGCCCACTCCTGTCTCCAGTTGTCAAGACAGCACCACTCTTCCCTGCCTAAAAGCACCACTGAAAGCACTGTAGCTTCCTGAAGCTGGCACCTCAGCACTGCAGAACCACTCACGGAAGGTTGTTTTGTATAAGTTCATTAGCACAAGGATCAGAGGAGTAGTATGAATTCCAAACAGTCCCCAGGGAGCTAACAAAAGCTGCTGTGAAACTTGAGTTGCTTCATGACAGGAAGCCAACCTGCTCAGCCAAGTCCACAAAAGATCAACTCATGCATTTGAGAAAGAGACAAGCCCAAACTGATCAAAGGCTAATGTTTCACGATGGTCTTAAAACCTGGCACTCTGTGAAGCACTCTACCTAAAGCCACTTGATGTTTAAGTCAGTTTGCCCATTAACAACAGCAAATCGTCTCTGAATAACTGCATCAGCGTAGAAGATACAGTAGCTGCTCTGCCACAACTTTGGCTGTCCCTGAGGTTAACCCCAACATGCAAATGACCAAACGTGTAACTATGAGCTAATTCAGCTGCTTCTCCAAGTAAACACAGCTACTTACATAGTGGATGAGCCTAACACAGGTCCTGGCTGCAGCAGTCTGCACTGCTTGGTCAGTTTGCTGAAGGAAAGCACAACAGAACGCTGAAGGCCCCACACCATCCCCAACACTCCAGCAGGGAGAAGGGGAGTCTGCCAACTGGTTCCTCTGTCTGCTGCTTATCTCTCACTGCACCGCAACAGCTCCTGTCTCCACTGTTGGATTCACTACTGCTATGCTGAGGTGTAGGGAAAGCCTACAAACACAGATACCTCTATCAGAGGTACAGTGGACAGAGCTGACTGAGTATGGGTTTGCATCTCCAAGGAGGCCATCAGCAGGAAAAAAGGAAGCACCAAGAATAAAATAAAATCACAGGAAACACTTCCAACTTATTCTCATGGAAGGATGTTTTCTCTCATATGAAAGTCCACTGTTGAACTGCAGGTTCCTCAGTGTAGTAGCTAGGACACAGAACCAACTTTGCTATAATGTTAATTAATTATCACCTGGACTTTATCTAAGACCAAACACCAGAAAAAGGGATGTCAATAAGCGCACTTTTGGAATGCTTTTTAGAAGCCATCAGATTCCTTACCTGTTATTCTCTTTTCTTTATTCAAGTCAATCTGCAGCCACTGATGTTCATCACTGATAAAAGCAGCCCAAGGAGGACCAGCCCTTTTTAGTCTGGCATTTTCAGGTTTCCAAATGTTCACTTGTCCTGTTTGGTGAGACCACTCAAGAATAGATGATGCTGTGATCTGGGAATCAGGGATTACCCCAGATTCCATCCCCAGCGTCCCATAGCAACCTGAGAAATGAAAAAGGCGAGTATTCAAAATCAAGTTACACAATGACTTAAGGTGCTTGGAGTTTAAGATTTGAAATGCAAATAATAAAATGCCATCTAATTTCATTCTGTAACAACACTACCAACAAAACAGAGGCGTTCTGCTTTCTAACAGTGATGCTAGAAGTGAACTGGTGGTTGTGAGTGTTACATGATTTATGCCTGCTCAAGAGTGATGGGGGTAGCCTCTCAAATCATTACCCACCCAGAGCACTAGGCAAGCAGCTTTGGAGAAGCTGTCATCTCTGGCTGATACAGGGAAGGGAAATGGACTATTTGCCCACTTGTTCTTTTTTTTTTGGTCTATAAACTTCTTGGGTTTTAAACCAACCTCAGTATCACAATGCTAGTTTGAACAACACACCAAAGTATGTAGGAAGCCATGTTGTAGTCCTGGTCTTGTCCTCAAACACATCCTTGAAATTAGTTTTATTTTCTTGTCAACATTCTTACTGGAAGTTTCTTCTAGAAAGTCACATTCTGTTGATGGCTAAAAACATCTCCTAAATTCTTAAACTTCCTTTTGAGTGGTTGATATCCATTTGCCCTTTGCTAAAATCATGTTCTGTCATGCCAACAGTTTTCCCCTTTCCCATATGTACTTCCCAGACTTACCAGTAGAGAGCACTCTCTGCCTTCAGTCAGCTCACAGGAACAACACAGCTTGGTTTGCCATTTTCTGGGGGTGCCCTATCCCTGCAGATTGCCTGCAGCCCTCTTTGGCATCACGGGCAGGTGCTCATCCCTCAAGGGAAGCACAGGGCAGAGCCCACGTGCAACTAGATTCCAGACAAGGCCTTACCAATGTCCTGTGTGATGGCATTAAGTTAGTTGTCTCTAGTGAACATACTTCATCTGCTATAGCACAGAACCACACTGGCAGTTCACTAACCAAACCCTTCCTTTCCCTCACCTGTCACTTCCATCTAACATACTGACAGTTTCAAGCAGAAATGCTTCAGTCTCTGTACCTCACCTTACACCATTGCCTCTGTAATTCTTCAGTTAATTTCCATTACTTTAAGTCTCAAAGTCAGCCAAACCTTACTGCAGTTTCATCTTCCTCTGCTGACCACATCTCCAGCATTAGTAACATACCCCTCTATTTTGTAGCATGTTATGAAAGCAACTATTATTGAAGAGCCACGCCAGTAACTTCACCAGTCTGAGAAACCTCATTTCAACATAGTAGAGAGTCCTCTTTTCCTTCAGCTAACTCATAGGCCGCACAATTATATAAATTTTAATCTAGACCTGCAGCTTGTCTCTATCTTATTCAGTATTTTCTCAAATGCACCACTGAAATCCAGACAGTTTAGATCAGCATTCTGCCCTATCTCTTCACATTTCCAGGTCATTTCACTACTTTTACAAATCATCAGATCGTATTTTGAAAAACAGCAAACCCTGCCTCCATCACTGTGTTTAGTATTCTCCAAGCAGAAGATGACCAGACATGCAATTCCTTCTTTCAGCTCTTGCAGAGGCCTGAGAGATAAATTACTTTAATATTCTGTGGATTATATTTTCTGTTGCTTATTTGGATATGTTTCCATCTCCAAAGACTCCTGCCCATCAGATTCCTGCCTTTATAGCCCAACTCAGCATCACCTTTATGTATTACAAAAATTATTTATTTACTGTTGAGGAATATGTAGCACTTTATGGAAAACAGACTTTTTGTTGCTTTGGTTTTATTCATATTGTTCTTTAAACAGTTAAAATGATTAAGGGAAGGCCACTGCCTTTGCAGTACTTCCAACATCTATTCAAAGATCGCATCTCAAGTAATTTACAGAAAAGCTACCTTCCATTTAGAAAAATACAGCTGTCTTTTTGGCAAAGCAGTAAAGTTTTAAAAAGGGACAATACTTGCTATATCCATCAGCAACCTGGTACACAGTTACAAAATGAAGTACGGCAGTCAAGAAGGAACACAACCTACACACAGAGCAAAAGCCCAAGAGATACCTCTCCAGAGCAAGAGAGACAAGTAATTTATGACCTAGCACTCAGTTGTAACATGGGATTTAAAAAAGTAGAACAGGATGGAGAAAGGTGAGGAGCAATTTTTGAGATTTCTGCTAACTTTCTCAGCAAGCAACAAGGAAATAGGGAGCAAACCTGGAAAAGACCTAGAATGCAAAGTTGTTACAACTAAGGAGCAATCCCTTAGTGCCTAGCTCCATTAGCAGTATGTTTGAGCATTTCAATCAGACTATAACAGAGGAACATAACCTGAAAGAATCCGCTCCTGCAGAGCAGCAAGGACCCCTTGATACATCAGTGCATCTGTAAATATATGACCCATGTGATAATGCTTACCGCTAGTCTTGAATGTGAAGAGACATGGCGATAGTGGTCCCCTGTGGAGAACAGATGAGGCTTTTAGCTGTAGTCAGTGAGGAAAATCAATACAAACTGTCTTTGTTTGGATTTTCTTCTTTGACTGCTTGCCACTGAAACTGTGCACATACACCTAAACCAGTACCTCACCATTACAGTCACCTTCCCTGTCACCAAATGGCAGCACTTTCAGTGCAACCACCTTTAGATACTATCCCAAGTTACAGACTTTCAAACACCTGCCCAGCAAAAGGCAAGACTTCATTAAAATGTTTCCCTTCAAATTAAGCTAATCATCATGACAATAATTAATCTCCTCCGATTGTTTTCATTCCTGGACTTTGGAGGTAAAATGCCATGTTACATTCTTTTCCCTGCAGATAAAAGGCTATAACAGAATTCCGGGTTGGAAGGGACCTCAAGGATCATCTGGTCCAACATTTCTAGGTAATAGTACAAATGAGATGTCTCAGCACCTTACCAAGCTGCCATGAAATTATTACTTTTCTGTGGACCATTAGAAATTTATGTTCATGCCATGCATTCTGAAAGGTAAACCTCCTTATGGAATTTAGAAAATTGGTATTTATGATGCAGAGGTGTTCTGGTTTGAGTTAATTGGAATATTTTAATAGAATTATACTATGGGCTGTGAAAAGGAAACAATGGTGATGTCTACTTCACTCACAGGTTTCCTGAGATGTTTAAGTACTCAACACAGATAAGAGAGTCTCT
>VWYK01059373.1:1081-13248 GCA_013399775.1 Semnornis frantzii | reverse complement strand
TTGGGGCTGCTCAGTTTGGGGAGGAGCAGACTANAGGGAGTTGGGGCTGCTCAGTTTGGGGAGGAGCAGACTATGAGGTGACCTTCTTGTGGCCTTTCAGTATCTTAAGGGGGCTACAAGCAAGCTGGGGAGGGACTTCTTAGGGTGTCAGGTAGTGATAGGTCTAGGGGGAATGGAACAAAGCTAGAAATGGATAGATTCAGATTGGATGTTAGGAAGGAGTTCTTCTCCATGAAGGTGGTGTGACCCTGGAATAGGTTGTTCAGGGAGGTGGTGGAAGCCTCATCCCTGAGGGTGTTTAAGGCCAGACTGGGTGAGGCTGTGGACAACCTGATCTAGTGTGAGGTGTCCCTGCCCATAGCAGGGAGGTTGGAACTGGATGATCCTTGTGGTCCCTCCCAACCCTGACTGATTCTATGATTCTAAAACAAGTTAACAGTCAACCAACTAGAAAAAAAGATTAATGTAATGACCAGAAGGGCAAGTATCTAAAATAATACATGAATAGAGGGAGAAACACACAGCTTGCACAGAGCTTCCTGAAGTACCTACTTTGTTAATGCAGAATGGATTTCACCACCTCCTTGGCAGCCACAGTTAACATCTACCCTGTGGTGACATCAGCTAAAGTTTACCAATGGCAATTGGATTTTTTCTACCGACGTCAGCCAGTTCCAGACACCAGCTCAGCATTTAATCTTAACAGGACAGAATTAGGACTACCTGATAGTAATTATTCACATTTTAAAAAAATTAAACCCTTCCAGGTACCCAAGTCCCAAAAGCCTACTCAGTCTGTCTTCAATATAACTTGATCATTATCCAGATTTCCTATGCTGTAAAGATAATATTTTTATAACTTTCTTCAGGGTCACATTGCTGACATTATTTATTATTTTGACCAACTGTTTTATAACATGAAGTGGACCTCACTCCAGTTATAACTCAGTTTTCCTTTATATCTGACATCAGAAAGCATTTGTCACTAACCTGATCCTTATGAAGAACATGGACCGTGGAGTTTGGAGGGGTTAGGCAGCAGTTCAACAGCAGAGCCTGGAACAGACTCTAAGGGCTGTGTCTGTGGCAGTAAATAAGAAGTTTAACTCATGCATCACTACAGGTGAGAGGATGATCTGCTGGAAAGCAACTCTGAGGAGAAGGACCCTATCTGGAGTCCTGTGTACAGTTCTGCAGCCCCCAGAACAGGAAGGACATGGAACTGTTGGAGTGGGTCCAGAGGAGGTCACCAAGATGCTCGGAGGGCTGCAGTAGCTCTGCTATGAGGACAGGCTGAGAGATCTGGGGCTCTGCAGCCTGGAGAAGGGAAAGCTTCCAGGAGACCTTGGAGTGGCCTTCCAGTATCTGAAGAGGGCTCCAGGAAGGCTGGGGAGGGACTATTGACAAGGTCTGGGAATGACAGGACAAGGGGAATGGGTTTGAAGTGGCAGAGGGGAGATTGAAACTGGATGTTAGGAGGAAGTTTTTTGCAGTGAGGGTGGTGAGACACTGGCACAGGTTGCCCAGGGAGGTTGTGGTTGCTCCCTCCCTGGAGGTGTTCAAGGCCAGGTTGGAGGAGACCTTGAGTGACCTGTGCTAGTGGGAGGTGTCCCTACCTATGACAGGGGCTTGGAACTGGATGATCTTTGATGTCCCTTCCAACCTTACCATTCTATGATTCTACGACCTGAGACCATGAGTCAGCAATGTGCCCTCATGGGCAGGAAGGCAAACGATGTCCTGGGGTGCACTAGAACTGTGCACAGCAGGTCAAGGAAGGTTCTCCTCCTTCCTCCTCCTCTCTATTCTGCCCTGGTGAGTCCTCATCTGGAGTGTTCTGTCCAGTTCTGGGCTCCCCACTTTAAGAGAGACAGGGATGTACCGGAGAGTCCAATAGAGGACCATGAAGATGATGAGGGAACTGAAGCATCTCTCTTATGCAGAGGCTAAGAGACTGGAGGCTCTTCAACCTGGAAAAGCGAAGACCACGAGGGGATCTTATCAATGCTTGTAAATTTCTGAAGGGGGGAGGTCAAGAGCATGAGGCTGGGCACTTTTCAGTAGTGCCCAGTGACAGGATAAAGAGCAGTGGGCACAAACTAGAACACATGAGGGTTCACTTGAACTTAAGAAAAAACTTTCCTGTGAGGATACTGCAACCCTGGACCAGGTTGCCCAGATAGGCTGTGGAGTCTCCTTCTGTGGACTTTCTCAACCCACCTGGACATGCTCCTGTGCAACACAATCTAGGAGAACCTGCTTTAGTGGGAGGGTTGGACTAGATGATCTCCCAAGGCCCCTTCCAACACTCACCACCCTGTGATTCTGTGACAGAGCTGTAAAAGTGGCTCTGCAATTACTCAGCTCACGTCCCGATGTTTCCAAACAGCTTGTTGATGCATGCAGCACATGCAATTCATGCTACACAGAGTTGGAAGAAACAGAGTTTTACTGCAAACAAGTCTTTCCTGAAGTAGAAATGAATACTTCTTTGACCTATCCCATACATGTACAAAATGATTTGTATCCCCAGGTGATGTGGCCTCTGGAAGCACCAAGTATAGGTATTTTGGGGACATTCAGAATGGTTTTAGACTGGTGTGCTTTGAACTGCTTACTCATTTTTCATTGCTAACAGGAATTATGTGGTTAACTCCCCCCCAGTACATACCACACTAAATAATCATCTCCAGTCCCTTTAGAGATAATAAACTACATTTTGATCTTGCATGAACAAAATTTAGGTTTGGTTGGGTTTTTTTTTTTTTTTTTTCAAAGAAACCTGTACACATTGCTCATTGAAAAAGAAGACTAAGATGAAAATTAATCCTGAAGGATACATTTATATGTAGCCTTCCCCTGAAATTTTGACCACTAAATTTGACTTGTAGCTAGAAAATTGAAAGGACAACAAAGGTTCTTTGGCAAAGGACCTGAAGTGGGGGGAAAGGGCTTTGCAGTCAGTATAACATCAGCTTTTTTTTATCTATACCACATTGTCCACCAAAGGAGGGCATTGGTTTCACTTTGATTAAAAGCAGATGGTTAAGGCAGATGTTTGGAGTTCAAAAGAGTAGAGCTCACGCTTATGAAATACTTCCCTGTGAGGCATTTGGGGCTATGAAAACAGATACAGAGCATTCTCAGGTTCACATTTCAGATATTCTGCTTAGTGGGGGGAAAAAACTGAGAGCATTCACCTAATGCAATACTTCCCTATAGGCAGAAGCAGATTTCTGGGGTTTAGGACTATCTGCACAGTACAGGCTGATCTTAGTTGCCCTCTATTCAGTAACTCTTCAGAACAACCCTCATCTACTCTGCATTTGTACTGTGCCCTGCTCTCCCCAGAGCCCTGCCCTGTCTGGAGGAGGAGATGGGTTGGGCAGGATGAGTGGGGACTGATGACAGGCAGGAGAAGGGGGGGAAAGCAGGGTGCTGTAACCTGTATTTAATGGCATGTGTTGATTGTTTTGAGTAAGCAGTCATCTATACCAAAAAAATCTCACTGTATGAGAGAGAAGTAAGAGAATAAAAATGTTAAAAGAAGGGGAGCAATACCTCAGTATCATAATCACAAGGGCAGTCACACTCCTTGCTGTCCCTGCCCACAGCCCAAGACCTCATTTCAGCTTGACAGACCTCCCTGTATCCCTGCCCCAGCCCAGGATCCTCTCTCACCCTTCGTGCCAGTAGTGTTACAGCTGAGCTGGTCTGCAGCTCCCCACACCCCTGCTTGTCCGGCCACGGGCCTTGCCTTATGTCCCATCCTGGCTTGTCACCACGGCCCTGGATGTCCTGCTCTGGCTAGGCAGGTGTGAGGAGGTTCCAGTGGCCAGGTCCTGCTGTGCCAGCCATGGCATCCCTTGACTCCTTCTCATGGCCCTGAGGCAGCTGCTGGTGTGTGCAGCACACTCTGACCATCAATGCAGGAACCCTGACTACAGGCAGCTGAGTGACTTGGAGGCGACTGGGCAGAGTCTGGTCACTTACACACTGTGAAACTCTGCCAGACCTTGGAAGTAGGATAGGCACAAGCAAGTACTGGGCCTGATCCTATTAAATATTTTTATTGATGATCTGGACCAGGGGATTGAGTGCAGTATCAGTAAGTTTGCAAATGACAAGTCAGGAGCAAGTGTGGATCTGTTGGAGGGTAGGAGAGCTCTGCAGAGTGGCAGAGAGCAGGCAGGCAGAGAGGGACCTGGGGGTGCTGGTAGAGAGTAGCTGAAGATGAGTCAGCAGTGTGCCCAGGTGGGCAACAGAGCCAATGGCATCCTGGCCTGGATCAGGGGCAGTGTGACCAGCAGGAGCAGGGAGGTTATTCTGCCCCTGTGCTCAGCACTGCTCAGGCCACACCTTGAGTGCTGTGTCCAGTTCTGGGCTCCTCAATTCAAGAGAAATGTTGAGGTGCTGGAAGGTGTCCAGAGAAGGGTAGAAAGGCTGGGAAGGGACCTGGAGCACAACCCTGGGAGGAGAAGCTGAGGGAGCTGGGGGTGTGCAGCCTGCACAAGAGGAGGCTCAGGGCAGAGCTCATTGCTCTCTACAGCTACCTGAAGGGAGGTCGTAGCCAGCTGGGGTTGGGCTCTGCTGCCAGGCACCCAGCAATAGGGGACACAGTCTCAAGATGTGCCAGGGGAGGTCTAGGCTGGGTGTTAGGAGGAAGTTCTTGCCAGAGAGAGTGATTGTCCTTGGAATGGGCTGCCCAGGGAGGTGGTGGAGTCACTGTCCCTGGAGGTGTCGAAGCAAAGCTTGGATGAGGCACTTAGTGCCATGGTCTGGTTGATTGGCTAGGGATGGGTGCTGGGTTGGGCTGGGTGATCTTGGAGGTCTCTTCTAACATGGTTGATTCTATGATTCTATGAAAATGCCCCTTTGGGAACAGTCCTTTGCCCACTCTGCCTTTCAGATCTTCTCATGTGAAGTTGGCTATGGTCTTCCAGCCGCCCAGGTAGCAGTAGCTTCAAAGACAGAGCCTTTTATCAGACTTGCCTTTAAAAAAGACTGAGATTTCTGAACTGTCATGTTCCAGACCTTACGGGCTTTAAAAGTAAAGGATAGTTGCATGCCTGGATAGATTCCATATTGGAAGAGCATTTTTGTTTGCTATAAACATGAACATTTGAAATGCTCCAAAGTCTTTGTAAGCAAACTTGTCTGGCATTACTTGACAATGTGTGTGTTTTCCATTTGCAAATAAGTTTCTGAGTGTTCCACAGGGATTATAACAGATTCAGAGGAACAAATATTTCTTTTCCTACAATATTTTATCTCGTTTTTAGGACCAACAACACATTTGTGTAGTATGAGCGATTTTAGTTGTTTCTATAAATATAATTATATTGTATTTTATGAAACCTTTTATCCTTTCTGGGAACAGTGTAATCTGTTATGTGTTATATTGAAAACACATGAAGAGGGTCCTCAGTGGATGAGCAGAACCAGAAATGCTTTTTGTTACCCAGCATAATTTATATGTAAGGAAGAGGAGGAAACCTTAAGGCAAGAGGAAATGACACATAGAGCTGCATATTCTCATTATCTCTCTGTCAGCAGTGCAGAAGAAGCTCAAAAACTTGCTGTGCTGGGTTAGGCAGTCAGGATTGATTTTAATGTGCATTTCTGACATTGCAGCTTCACAGAGTTTTATATTTGCTGTGAGTCTGCAGACCTCTACAAGAATCCTTTCTATTTGAGGTCTCTCAGAGTGGAGAGCAGTTTAGAGGAAACGTAGAGAAGGGGGACCAGAGACTACAGATTTAGGAGTAACAAGAAAGGTAAGAGACCTCTGAGTGAGATAGAGTTAGTGTATCAAAAAGTTAGAGAGAAAACCAGGGGAGAAAGGGAACCCTGAAGTCAATGGATACAAGGGCTGCAGGTACAGCAGACACCAGGGAACTGGAACAGGTTGTGAATAGGAACTGATCACGAAAACTGCCTTGGGTAGGGGCCATAAAAAGCAGCAACTTGCTTACAAGGAGACTGTCTTGCTAGCAGATGTTTTGCAAGTGGCATCTAGACAGATTTTTCAAGCAAGTGACACTTTCTGCAAGAGACTTCTGTCAGATATCACTCTTGCAAGTAATTTCTGATGGTAATTAGGAATGATACATGAAGAGAGTTCAAACGAGAGGCTTGGCCAGTAGCTTCTCTGTGAAAGTACATTTCCTTCAACTTTGTTAACCACAGAAATCCAGTAGAGTAGTTTTTAATTTAAAAAATGGAAACAACACAGAGCAGGAACCACAGATTATTGTTTTTAAAAAAACAAAATGCAAGCAAGCAGGGAAGACAGCCAAAGGTTTCATGGAGTTTACAGAAGCAAGGAAATATCTTTTGATGACATAACATCAGCAGCTCAAACTGAATATACAATGCATATCAGAAAGGACTTTAAAGAGCCAGAGAGAAAAAAAAAATAAACAACAAAACACCAGAGAAGGGGTGGCTATGAAAAATTTATTTAAAAAAAAAAAAAGCAATGTTATATGAAATGAAAAAGGAAAATAGAAGATAGAAACTTTGATGAATTAAATGTAAAACACTGGCCAGAACAGACTCTTGGAATCAACTTGTTAAAGGCATAAAAAAGGATTCATTAGAAAGCAAACAAACCAAAAACTAGAAGACTGTCAGAGTCTGAAGGTTTAATAGATGGTCAGGATGTGAAAGGTTTACTTGGAACAGGTAAGAGCAGAGCTAAATAAATTCACTGCGTTCCTTCTGACTGTGAGGAACGTGAGGGAACTCCTATCCTGGAGCTGTTATTTCTGTGGGATGAGTCAGAGGAGTCATCTTGAGCAGAAGAAGCAGCAGCGGTAGCTTAGAAAAATAGTCATTAAATCTAGAGTGATGAGTCACAAGGCCAAGCTAAAAGTCATCCAAGATCTTTCAAAGGACTGAAATATTACTTTGCCAGGCTATTAAATGTTGTATATCAATTCAATCACCAACCATACAACACAGAAAATGGATTGTTCTTAAACAGAAACTCATATAGATTACAACCCTAACTTCTGCACTTGAACATGAATCTGTCATAAAATTAGACTAATCTAAATTAGTAAATAAATTAACACACCAGGAAAGAGTCAACAAGTTACAACCCTAATTCGTTGCTTCAAAGCTGCCTGTGCCCTTTGAAGAAGCAAAGAGGCATATAGAATCATAGAATAATAGAATGGTAAGGGAAGGCACCTCAGAGATCATCCAGTTCCAACCCCCTGCCATAGGCAGGGACACCTCCCACTGGTACAGCTCGTCCTCCTCCAACCTGGCCTTGAACACCTCCAGGGAGGGAGCAGCCACAAACTCCCTGGACAACCTGTGCCACCCTTCAGATATTTACAAGCATTGATAGGATCCCCTCTCAGTCTTCTGTTTTCCAGGCTGAAGAGTCTGCATAAGAGAGATGCTTCAGTTCCCTCATCATCTTCATGGTCCTCTATTGGACTCTCCAGTACATCCCTGTCTCTCTTAAAGTGGGGAGCCCAGAACTGGACACAATGCTCCAGATGAGGACTCACCAGGGCAAAGCAGAGAAGAGGAGGAAGGAGGAGAACCTTCCTTGACCTGCTGGGCACAGTCCTAGTGTACCCCAGGACATCGTTTGCCTTCCTGCCCACGAGCAGGTCTCAGGTCACAGAATCATAGAATGGTAAGGTTAGAAGAGACCTCAAAGATCATCCAGTTCCAACCCTCACCATAGGCAGGGACACCTCCCACTAGCACAGGTCACTCAAGGCCTCCTCCAACCTGGCCTTGAACACCTCCAGAGAGGGAGTAGCCCCAACCTCCCTGGGCAACCTGTGCCAGTGTCTCACCATATGCATGAGATCAAGTGAATACAGTGGGCTTGCATTTCCAGAAGGATATCAGAAAGATCTGACCAAAGATCATTACAGAAAATTAAGAAAAAATTAAGTCCTCTTAGGAATTTAAAAGATAAACAGAATGGAGCTGCCATTTGAAAGGTGAGGAGCAAAGAACAGGGAGTAAGCAGTTTCAGTTTCTCAACTCAAAGAAGTAATATTGCCAGCTAAAAAAGCAGACAAAATTAAATCACTGTAAGCAATATACATCCTGTATATTCACTATAACAACTTCTCAATTAGATACACTGCTCCCCACCCCCCAGAAAAGAACTTGAGCACAATTTTTGTTGTGAACTGAAGAAGCCAAAAGGAGCATCAGAAACTATTAGGATACATAACAGAACTATGTTATGTACTATATAACATATATAGTTATGTTATATAGATGTTATGTCATACATATACTAGGATATGGCATGAGTCTGCTGTGTCTGCTTGATGAGTAAAGTAGGTGGATATGAAGTTTCAGCCTTCTTGCCTTATAATCTATAGTAGAAAAAACTACAACAGAGATCAGCAGAAATAACAATGACAAGGAATGGTTATCATGGAAGTAGGTTACAGAAAGTAGGGATCTGCAGCCTGACAAATGGAGGAGAAGGGTCTGAAAGCAACCTTTGAATGGTGAGTTGCTTAAGGAAGTTCATAACTACAGGTTGCTCAAAATACCAAAAAAGCTTAAGTTCAAATGCTGAGCAAAAAACTGCAGTTACTCTGTGTCCATCACAGCTTACCTGAAAGAAAAACGCTGTAATGAACTCAAAACCTGCACCAAAGACTTCCTGAAGCTGGGAGGGCATACTGGGAGAACTAACACGCAGGGCTTCTCCTGCCTCTTGTACACTTTCTTCCAGCATTTAGCACTGATCTGAGTCAGAGATGAGGAGATGCAGTAGTGGGCTCCTTGCACCCAACTGATGCACCCTAATGGTACAGTTTTCTCCCCTTGATTGGATGACAGCTCATTGAGGTGGATTACCATTTCCACACTAGTGACAGAATAATTAAGAGAAAGACTTCTTTCTAATTTCAGAAGCATTCATTGTTTTTAAACAGAAACTGACCTCTGACCTTCAGCATGTGAAGTGCACAACACTTGAGAGTAAACTGGAGAACAGAAGGCTGAGAGGGGACCTGATCAGCATCTGCAAATATCCGAAGGATGGCTGTCAGGAGGATGAAGCCAGTCTCTTTTCAGTGGTACCCAGTGATATGACAAGGGGCAATCCAATCATAAGCAATTCCATCTCAAAATGAGAAAAAAAACTTTATACTGTGAGAGTGACAGAGCACTTGAACAGGTTGCCCAGTGAGGTTGTGGAGTCTCCGTCTCTGGAGATCTACAAAACCCGCCTGGAGGTGTTCCTGTGTGACCTGCCCTAGGTGGTCCTCATTGCAGAGAGTTTGGGTGTGATGATGTCTGGAGGTACCTTCCAAATTCTGGCATTCTATGATTCTATGAAACTGCTCTCAAATAGTTCTTTTTATTTATCCACACTTTGCTCATCTCTTCAAATCAATGGTTGATGAAAAGCTCAACATGAACCAGCAGTGTGTGCACAGCCCAGATAGCAACTGTGTGCTGGGCTGCAGCAAGAGCAGTGTGGGCAGCAGGGCAAGGGAGAGGATTCTGCCCCTTTGCTCTGCTCTCCTCAGACCCCACCTGCAGTCCTGCATGCAGTTCTGGAGCCCACAATACAAGAAGGATACTGAACTTTTGTAGCAAGTCCAGAGGAGGCCACAAAGATGCTCAGAAGGTTGCAGCAGCTCTGCTATGAGGACAGGCTGAGAGAGTTGGGGCTCTGCAGCCTGCAGAAGAGAAGGCTTCCAGGAGACCTTAGAGTAGCCTTTCGGTATCTGAAGGGGGCTACAGGAAGGTTGGGGAGGGACTACTGCCAAGGTTTTGCAACGACAGGATGAGGAGGAATGGGTTTAAACTGGCAGAGGGGAGATTGAAAGTGGATGTTAGGAAGAAGTTGTTTGCAGTGAGGGTGGTGAGACACTGGCACAGGTTGCCCAGGGGGGTTGTGGAGCACAGAATCACAGAATGTGATCAAAGATTAAAGATCAGATTCTGTGACTCTGTGCTCCACCACCTCCCTGGAGGTTTTCAGGACCAAGTTGGATGAGGCCTTGAGTGACCTGTTCTAGTGGGAGGTGTCCCTGCCTATGGTGGGGGTTGGAACTGGGTGAGCTTTGAGTTCCCTTCCAACCTAAACCATTCTCTTACTCTATAAATAAGTAGAAAACTAAGCTAACCATTGCTGAGCAAACATTGTTAGGTGTTTTTTAACATTTCTCTAACAACAACTGGAACTACATAAAAACCACAGAATTGGCAGGAAGGATCTAAGGTGTGAGTAGGAGGTGTAAACTGAATGAACAAGCAAATATGAAGTGGGCTTAACAAAAACATCTCACAGAAGGTTGCATTTTATGGCCGTGTCTTTTTACTTCTAGGGCTGAAGGTATATAAAGCAAAAGCAAGTGGAATTGAGCTCTCTGGTCCTGAAGTCCTGCTGCTGTTACTGAACATCAGAAAATAGTGACAGCTCCATGGAATCACTGCTCCTCCTGCATGGCTTGAAGTTTTGGGATGTGACAACAAGAGCCAAAGCCTGTTGGAAAAGTTTCTAACAATGGCAGTAAAGCAATCTTTGTATCCTCTAATCCTAAGATATTACAGCAGCCAGAAAACAGCCCAGCACTCCCCCTCCTTCACCTGAAATCTCTTTCAGTACTTAACTCACCAAGACTATTCTCATTACCATCAGTATGACTGTAAGCTGAAGTGGTGAGAAAGTCTGTTGAGAAAATCCACCCAGGACAGCAAAAAAAAATAAAATTGAAGTGTGAAAAAATAAAAGTGTGAAAAAAATACTTTAGTCATTAACAGACACTCAGGGAATTGGGAGAATAAACGCCAAAATTTCCTCAAATGTCAGCCACGAAATGTTGGAATTTATCCAGGACTTATTGTGCAAGGTATAATTTTAAGGCAAGATTTCTCTGAGAGTAAAAGCCACCAGGATGGCAGATTACAAAAGATGACCTGCACAGTCTTACATTTTATTAGCTGTAAGGAGCCACACACAACACAGCTACACCTGGCACGAGAGCTTTTTATTTTGTCATTACTGAAAGATGAGTTTGTAAATTGTGGGTTAAAGCTGGGAGCAAGTGGACCATGCCTTAATTTACTGCTTTTAATTTCCTGTGGGGTAAGTTCATTACCAAGTTCCTGTGGATAAGTTTGCTGTTTAACACTTCATCTAGCACCCTCCATAAGGCTTTGTGAAGCCTCAGACCTGAGATCATGTTGGCCCTGGGCTTTGCCTTGTTCACAGTGGGGGAAGCA
This sequence comes from Semnornis frantzii, assembly GCA_013399775.1. Lineage (NCBI taxonomy): Eukaryota > Metazoa > Chordata > Aves > Piciformes > Ramphastidae > Semnornis > Semnornis frantzii. Next base: position 2,016 of record VWYK01059373.1, on the reverse strand, counting down.
CCATCCTCATGACAGCAGCTCTGGCTTCTCTAGTGTGTGTTAATTACATTTCCTCTTGATCACTGGGTGGGAAGAATCTGTATGCTTGTACATTTTCTTACTTGGTCTGGCCTATCAGCACATTCTTGATGAATTAAGCCCTTTGCTATGACAGGAAGAGAAGGCTAAAGAAAGCATGAGTTATGAAAAGCAAACAAACTCATTTCTTTGCGGCTTCATGGAGACTGTGAGTTCAGAGGCAGTGGGCACATCCTGGCCTTCTCCCCTGAATTACCACAGCCATTTTCACATCCACATGTGAGATTGGCCTCCAGGGCTGCTGAATGTTTGCTAGGAGCCTGAGCCTGTTTGTCTTGATGGGTACCACCATTTGATACACAGATCCCGACTGAGTTTTCATACTTATTTTGTCAGTTTTGTTCCTTTATCCTACTAAGCTGCCTAGAGCTCCCTGGCAGGACATCAGGCTGGTTCTGCATGGTTTACATTCTCTTTTGTGAACTGGGGGCAGCTGTTTGAAGAAAGAAGGTAACCAATTACATAAGGCAGGTCACTTGACCTGAGTGGGAAGCCATGCAGCCAAGGAGAGCTGAGTTTTACCCTAAATTTGGGGAATACAAATTTTCTCTCTTTTTGCATGATGAGGAGCTTAACAAAGAAGTAGTTTAGGACAGATTTGTTATTTATGGGTAAATTTACAGTTTAATCTTACAGTTTTTCAGAAAGAGGCTGTAGAAACATAGAAACTACCAGAGTAGATGAGATCAATGACTCCTTCAGTTGATTCTGGAGTCCTGTGTACAGTTCTGGAGCCCCCAGCACAGGAAGACCATGGAACTGTTTGAACGGGTCCAGAGGAGGCCACAAAGATGCTGAGAGGGCTGCAGCAGCTCTGCTGTGAGGACAGGCTGAGAGACTTGGGGCTTTGCAGCCTG
>VWYK01059243.1:351-12028 GCA_013399775.1 Semnornis frantzii | reverse complement strand
AAAAAGAATTTCCTCTTGGTCCATTCTTCATTCTTATCTACAACAGAAGCACTATACCAAACATTAGATAAAAAAGAACCAAATTTTTTTTCCTGTTTACTAATTGATTAGTGTAATTCTGCTCTGTGGATACTACAGTGACTTTCTCCTACACAGCAGTCATCATTACAAGCAATAAAAATATAAAATATGAGTACTCACCAATATCATTAGCTAGAGAAGCAGGATCAGAAGTCCCGAGGGTAGGTTCAAACTCCTCCTGGAGGCGATAAGCTCTTTGAAGAAGGGATTCAAACTTATGAATGAATTCAGCACTAATGATATCCTGCAAGAAGGCAGACATTAGAAGATTTTTTTTATTTGTTCATAGCCAGTAAGATTTCCTTGTAGAATTTAAGAATATTAAGCCTTCAAGGAGCAAACCATGATACTTTAATTTCCTAGAAACCACACGAGGACAATATCAGATGAATACTTGAACATCCAAAATAAACAGTTTTCTAAAGATAGACATGTTATTTAACCTAAATTTTAGAATACTTTAACATTATCTGTGATTTTAACTCTACAAGAAATAATGAAAGCCACACAGGAATATGTTTATTCCAAGATATTTTTAGCACTTAGTTCTTAAGAACAAAGGAATAAAGTTTAGGTACATTATTTGTAAATATTCATAAACTGATCATCTTTCCCAAGACCTTTGCTAAGCAGGTATCCTCTCACACAGTTATACAAAAATAAGGATGACCCAAGGGATTCCATGCAGATAGCTAGTATGCTTGGTAGCTCAATAACAGCACCTAGAAACAAACACTGATGCAATACCAATTGCCAAAAAAATAAATGACACTAATTCCCTCCCTGTGTCCTCCTCTGAATAACCAACCATAAAACAAAATCAAAAGGAACAAAGTTAGATGTGAAATACCACTAAACTGGAAATGTGAATTAACTCACAGTTTTGCTAACTGAATTGAAAACATTCAGGTAACAAAATGCAGTGAATTTTCAGGGCAGCAACAGCAGATTACAGACTGAACATACTCACTTCCACACTTTCTTCCGCAATTGCATCTCCTGCTCCCAGCTTAATGGAACCACAACTTGCCTCATCTTCAACTTGCCGGTTACGGAAAGTCAGTGCCTGCTCCCATCGACGCAGTGCTTCTTCAAAGAGCTCCATACCTAGGGGTGATCAGGAATAGCTCCAGTCCATCAGACACATAGCTTGTTTGACAGTTGCAGGAAGATATGTAGCTAACATATATAGCAGATGTCATTTTTTTAAAAAACAGTGGCAATATCAAGTATAAAAAAAAAAACCCAAGCAAGATATTTGCCCTTTTAAGAACAAAGTTCACAATATGATTAAAGCAACCAGTTCCTTTTTTTTTTTCCTATTTGCTTTCTAAAATAATTATACAGATTACTATTACAAACATAGGAGTAATAATAATAAAAAAAAAGTATTTGGAAAAATTAACTCTAGATCAAGCAATGTTTCATTATTTTATGGAAAGGTGCTTAAGACACTGTGAAAAACTATCATAATAGCATCATAAATTGTTGCTTTGACATAAAAGCAAGACATTATTTGTATTCACTGTCAGTCCATGATGAATGTTCTCATTTTAACTTACCCATCAAATACAAATTCTCAGGAGTGGTCACTGGAATATTGACAAGCTTAATATCATCTTCATCTGCTTTATCCCAGGAATTAGAATTGGCACAAGCACAGCTGTGACAAGAGGTGGCACTCTGAACCTGAATAAAAATAAACAAATTTTCAAATGTTGCTATACATTCTATCCTTAAAACTTCATTCCTGACAGAGTATATTTTATCTGAGCCACCTGCTTAGAAACTGTTTATTCTATGTAGTAAGTACAATTCTTAGGCCTTCTCAGCACCTCTAGCTTTTTTGCATAGCTTGTTCAAGAATGTTGTTTCAGCTTGGTGAAAGAGATGCCTATCTGATGCAAGGTAGCAGACACTCAAGAGCCTTAAAACACTTTCACTTACCGAGGCCAGGCTTTGAACTGAACCAGAGTATTTACTGAAAAGTCCTCCATTTGCATAGATACAAGACTGAGATCCTTTTTCCTTGGCAGAGCTCAGAGAAAGAGTCAAGTTTTGTCGACTACTGGAACAACTAGAACCTAAGAGATATATTGATTTTAATGCTTCTCCAAACTCAAAACATTGCTTCTTTAAGATCTATCAAGAATTACACTTATTCTTTCCAACAAAAATTCACTTTAGAAGCAAACAATTATTCTTCCATTTACAGTTTTACATAATAAACTACAAATTAGAGCACTCAGTATATTTAACAATAGCCATACGTTTGGGCACAATTATTTTCCCATAATTGTTTTTCTTAGTATTATGTCCATAAAAATTGCAAACTCTACTGTTAATATACTATCAATAAAAAAAGTTTTAATCCAAATTCAGGACTAAAACTTCACCATTGGGAACAAGACTGCCTTACTTATAAGGCACTGTAATTTTATTCCTAATTGGCACAATTTTTGGTTTAAATCTACTTAGCATTAAACAGTTTGGTTTACTACTATATGCTAGAATGCACCCCCATCCCTCACACTCCTTTTATTCCTCTCAGAAAAATCCAGTAAAAATCTTGGAGGTTCACTTATGCACCTTTTTCTGATGCAGCAGCTTTGGTACACTCTAACACTAGATGACTTGGTTCCCATTGTGGCACTTTGTTTTTCTTTCCGCGTCTTCTTTTAAAATGATGGGCCAGAAAAATAACGGATATTGCACTCACTGCTGTTACTGTGAAAAGCTTCTTTAACCCAGGGGAAAGCTTTATCTGAAAATAAAACAATGTTACTTCATTCTATGCTTCTTAACTCCCATCTTTCCTCCTACTGCCCTTTTGGTTCAACCTAGGCTGTAGTTTCCCTGAGAAAGGTAAGAGATGCTGCTCTTACATAGCCTGAAAGACAACCAAATCTAAGGAAGGACAGTAACTGCATCTCAAAAATCTGTGAAGGCCAGCAGATCAGAGAATTTACAAAGCGACAAAGTGAGTGCCTGCACTGAGACACACACTCTGGCACTAACAATGGTAAGGTATACTGCAAATCTTTCAAACTGTGGGGAGCCAAGGAAATTACTTTCAGACAAATTTTTCATTTATTTGCTTTTAATGCTATGACAATACAGGGCCTCACCTAATTCTCTAACAGTAATGAGAAGAAACTCATCTTTCACAACTGTACTGTGAAAGAGCTAACATTTGCATGGTATCCAGTACCTGAAAGGGGCCTACAGGAAGGCTGGGGAGGGACTATTTACAAGGTCTTGTAATGACAAGACAAGGGGCAATGAGTTTAAACTGGCAAAGGCAAGATTTAGACTGGATGGTAGGAGGAAGTTCTTTTCAGTGAGGGTGGTGAGACATTGGAACAGGAGGTTGTGGCTGCTCCCTCCCTGGAGGTGTTCAACGCCAGGTTGGATGAGGCCTTGTGTGACCTGCACTAGTGGGAGGTGTCCCTGCCTATGGCAGGGGGTTGGAACTAGATGATCCTTGAGGTCCTTTCCAACCTTACCATTCTATGATTCTACGATTTCAGTTTGGGAAGAATGTCTATTTAAACATTTTCCCCTAAATAACCTTTTTTTTTTTCTTTCTTTCTTTCTAATTCCTACATTTTATTTTGGCTGTAGATCAGTCACAGGTTTACAGACATTTAAATTAGCAAATAATGACCACATATACAAGCGACTGGAATTAGAAGCCGTTAACAAAGTTTGCAAATTCAAAGTGACAAGATACACAAAGAAGACAAGAGGCATTTAACTGGAAACTAGAGTCCATGTTCACAAAATCTTTAGGAAGTCTAAGCTGATTGAGAAACAGACAGCTGATAGAAAATTAGATTTGCAGGCCTTGGGGCTAATAATGTGTTTCTGTAAAATGTTTTGTCATATGAAAGCCAGCAGTCCATCGAGCTCCACTGAACATCAGCGGTCCCTAGTTACTGTGCTACTAGTTAATACTATCAGAGTTGTGCAATTTAAAGAACCATTGAAAACTCTGCTCTGCATTCAGTTCACGATCAACAAGTCAAACATCTTTGACTTGAAAACCCTGTCCTTAGTGGTACTGTATCCCCATTGATACTGAAAACCTAGCATTGTATTCTGCAAGGAAAAGGAAAACCTTGAAGCACAGCACAACACCTACTTATAAAAGGCTACTATATTTCATGGGAAAGAGTTAATATCCAAATAACATTAAAATCTCAATGAATTAAATATTAGAACTAAAGTTTTAGAGACCTTTAAGTGGATTTTAAAAATCCCCCAACTGTCTGCAGCTACAAACATGATCATAAATAAATAAACGGTGAAATGAAAACCCCCAGGGAGAGGGAGGTTAACAGTTTCATATAATGGAGTTGCACATGGTATTTTAAAAGGATGAGCACTCTACAATGTAAAAAAATGAAATCAGTGATATTGCAGTGAAGGTTTTAAAGTATCCTAAACACAGAAAAAGACTGAAAATAAACCAGTGCAGCTAAGATCAAGAATATCTTGTTCTGGTTCTATATGCAGTTAAACTTTGAAAAGCAGTGACATGCATATATGAAAAATTAAACACCTTTTGCTTAAAAGTATCTAATTCAACGAAAGCAAAATACAGCCATACTAAGAACACAGGACCTGCTAAAAGCTACTTGAAAAAAATATTCTTGGGATTCCTAATTATAAACTTTTTTTTTCTTTTGGTTACCCTTGTCCACGATTCAGTATATAGAGAATGAAAAAAAAAATTCTATTGGACTATATTTTGTACAGCCAACTAGATATTCTTTTTTTTCCTCCTGGGTATTATAGCACTGGATACAACTCTCTTTTCAATAATTTTATTCTTTGAGGGTTATAACTTAAGCCTTAATACTTCCTCAAATAAGTCACATTTATTTCACACTATCATTTATTACACATGTAGTTAAAAGCAACGAACACTTCTCTGAAATTCTGCAACGCAATTACAGCTCCTCTTCTCTGCTTTCAGTATGAAGGGGCTTTAGGGACAAATCTTATGATTCCCTGCAGACAATGAGTGTCAACCTCAAAATACTTCCAGCTTTTGTCAGCTTGAAAACTAAGTTCATAATATAGTCTTTTCCCAGATTTGAGCAACTGCTATCCATATTGTTAGTGAAAATTAGCCTATAATATCAATGAAATATATTAAGAAGATATCCCTCCAGGGCCACCTGTAAAAGGAAATACTTTAACAGAGCCTTAAGATTTTCTCTGATAATCTTTCTGTAGATAAAGCAAACCAACCCACCTGAAAGAACCAAGAAGGTTAAAAAACCAGTTTGCTTTTAAGAGTCACTGCCTTGTTGTAGTCATGTGCCGTTCAATTAATAAAACAGAGTGACCTGAAAACTAGAATTAGGCTTGCTGGTTTAAACTAATGAATTATTGTCCAGATTAATTTGGTGAGTGGTACTGGTAATCTAGGAAGTATTTTGGACCACACTCAATATTATTATTCAAACTTTATGGTTATGTTGAAATACCTACAAATCTGCTAAAAAGGATTTTGATAGTTATGTGATGAGAATCATGCAGAAGGAACACACATAGACATTGTGGATAAAGTAATCTCTTCAGCCAGATGTATGATGATGCACTAAGTATTTATGATCAGAAAAAAAGCAAAAAAAAAGTTTTCACTCTATGTTCTACATAAACTAAAAATTAAGGTATTCTGTCCAGATCTGACTAACATTAAGCTCAGAAGAACAAATATGAGTTGCAATTAAACATCTAAATATATATTAAATGTGACAACAGCATATAAATATATACACATTACCTGATTAAGAGTATAATACCAAGAAAGGGGAAGATGAAATACCCGTAAAGCCACTGTCTTCAGAGAAAATCTTGCCTCAGTAACAGTTTCTTCTGACATGGCTCCTCCTCTCCCATAACCTCAGTAAGTGGAACTATCTTGAAAAATCACAGATGGTTTCTGGAATACTCTGTCAAATGATGGATACATACTAATTATGCAATAGAAGCCCCAGACAGCATTCTTTCACAAGCTCAAATCTCTTACATAACAGGTACATAACTTGTTTGACCGATGTTTTTGAGTAGTGGTAAGACTTGTGCTTACTTTGAGACGGCAGTAAATTTGCTGGGTCAGCTTAGGCCCCTTTCCTTCCAATTGCTCTGTCCAGAGACCTACATAATCAGGATCTACAGAGATCTTAGCCTGCTTTTAGTAGCTAGCAGCTCGCTTCTTAGATCTTCTACATCAAACGTGGCAATAATCCGTTTTCTAAGGTCATTACTGTTACTGAAGAATATATTTGCCAGACACAAGAATGAAAAGATTAGAGAGTAGACACAAAAAGTTTGTGTCAGAGCTTCGATTTATTTGCAGACACACGATGAAGAACAAATACTACAGCTCATATAATCCCCCCCATTAAAAGGAACATTCGCCTTATTCCCTGATACTAAACACAAGGCAAGACTTCTGATGCGTGATATTCAAGACGGCAACCGTGACACTGAACAAGGTGGAAGATGAAGGCGTGCCAACACGCCGAGGGAGCGGTTAGCTTTAACCACCGGCTATCTTCCGTCTGCCGACAGCTCCGGCCACAGGCGGACTGTGCTTGTGCCGGAGGCGTTTCCTCTGGACAGCACCCTTTTTCCCCAGCAGAACACAGAGTGGGGCCCGGCCGGCCTTGGAGAGGCAGCGAATCCCGCTTCCGTAGCTGGCCCCATTAAAGGCAAAAGCCACCTCCATCCGGCCGTGCCGAGCTCTCGCCAGGCAAGACAGCCCCAGTCTTGCTGTCCAGGGCACCCGAGCGGGAGACGAACAGAGCCGAGACACCAGCTTCACACCCCTTTCAGCCTCTGTCCCCCTTGGCCCACCTCTTTCTAGGCAGGCGCACCAGCCCTACGATTACCGCTTTCAGTTACCTGCCGAACACCGGGGCGGGCGCCCCGGGCAGCAGCCAGAGCCGCTCACGGGCTGCTGTCTCGCCGCACCAGTAGCTAGTACGAAACCGACAGGAAATCTACTTCCGGGACAGCGAGAAGTGGCCCGAGGTCAGCCAGGACGCAGCCCCTGTCGCTGCCACGTGAGGGTGACCCGTTCCGATAAGAGTCTGCCTCCGCCATCTTTACATAGGGCAAGCTGTTCTTGTGGACGACAGCTAAAAATAGGGTGAGAGCCTGGCGGCGCCATCTTTGTGCGGGGCAACAGTCACGTGACAGGCGGAGGCGCCCAGTGCGGCCATTTTTGTGCGGGGCTCGTACCGTGCCCGGTGTCGGTGTCGCTGCAGTAGCAGTTAGCGGACGTGTTTGTAGGAGGAGGTGCCGCGGCCTGTATTTGCGTCTTCTCTCCCACAGCGATTTGCTGCAGCGCTGCATTCCGGCCGGGGTGCGCTGCCTGCCTGTCCGCCACCACCGCTGTTCCTGGGGGCTGGAGTTCGCCATCAGTGGAAGACGTAGGGTTTGGTCGCGGCCCGGTTTAGATCAGGGTACTGAGCACGGTGCGTTCTCTCGGCAGCTCCGGTAAGAAAGGGAATGTCTTGCCAGCAGCGGGGAAGGCGGTTACGGGTCCGGCGTCTGTGACGGGGCACGCGGCCATGGCGGGCGGTGTCTCCGGTGGGTCTCAAACGTCCAGAGCAGCTCGGCCCTCTGGGCATGTTGACGCGGAGATGGCCGCTGCCATCGCCGGGAGCCGCTTCGGCGGTCGGGGCGCCGCGCTCCCGGAGGGCTGGGCGGGTGCTGAGGGCGGTGCGCGGCCTTGCTTGTCCCGCCAGGTAACTGAGCAGTGGGGGGGTGGTACTTGCGGTCGTCACCTTCATACTGGCGAGGTCAGCGTGCGAGGTGGTTAGCAGGCTGCATAGATACTCCTGTTTGCTAGCCTGCTTGCTGGAAGTAGCCAACGGGCGTTGAATCGACTTCCCGAATTGCCTGCTAAAGCTGAAGCCGTGTTACAAGGGTATTGCAGATATGATGCAATTCCGCAAATAATAATTTACCTATAAAATATTCTGTTCGTTGCCTGAGATCTCTGCATGATTAGATCACCGTGTACGAGGAATGAAATGGACTGAGGAAAAAAGTCTGGTGTAAGCCCCTAGTGGAAAATCACTGTAGACTTACATGCGCAGGCAGAACCTGGGCTAGGAAAATCCTCTTACAGATATAAAGGTCAGAAAGTAAGTGTCAGAGTTAGTAATTGAAGTGGTGGAAGAAAGCAAAGAATGGATGATCTATATACCTAAGAGCATAAACCACTAAATTCAAACATTTCTTAATATCCTTTGCCTTTGGAAGTAATATTTCATGGCAGGGGGAAAAAGAAAAGTATGAGAGTGACATAAAAAAACAAACATGTCCGACTTGAGTAGGTAGCTCTTGCTGCCTGAAGAGACAGGCCAGGTATCTTTTATCATCTTGCTAAGCCTGCTTTTGTCACTTACTCGGAAATTATTAGTTTTTATAATAAATATATAAGTAATATTTTTACCAGAGTTAAAACTAGTGGTGTATTTTTTTGCAAGAAAATTGCTCTTCTTAATCTTCTTTAAAATTGATAGACGAGGGAGTAAAATTACAGAAGGATGGGAGATGAAAATCAAAACCACCTAATGATTAACAGAATATAAAAGAATTTAGTGTGTGATATTAAGGATAATCTTCCCTCCTCCTTTACCTGAGAAGAGTATTCTCAAGTTTGGTAACTATTACTCACATACATTATTACGCTGAAATAATTGTTGTAAAAGAATTCAGGAAAGTTTCTGAAGAGCAACACCAATCTAAAAATCTGACTACCTATGTGTAAAGCTGTAGCATCAATGGCCATGAGTAGTTTGGAATGACTGCTAGTGGATTTTTTGTCTGAAGTGTGAAAAGTATCTGTATGATAAGTAATTGCTGAAGTTCCAGAGCTCTTTAGTATTTAAGTAATGAAATATTCAGTTAGTAAATTGTGCCCTTGTGTTATAAAATGAAAATAAATATTAAGTGTAATTATTTCAGTGCGTCACTAGGAAAATAAGTGAGTGCAAATAAACAGCCTGAGCTTAAAGCTTACTAGTTTGATATACTGCTATTAAGAGCTGTACAGGTAAAATAATAAGATAGAATTACTGCTTCAGGTAATTGCCATCTTCAGAATAATCCTTTTATTCTTAAAATCTTGTACCAGCATTCCCTCCCTGAAGCCTGTAAAATGATCTAGTAAAATGGCTCCATGTTTAGGGACATCAATATTATGAAGAAATATATTTGCTGTTTCAGCATCTGTCATAGTTTTAACTACTATAACTAGGCAGATGAAAACACCGAGGTTTTGGTTTGATTTTTTTTGAGAGAATTTAAAATCTCTTACGTTTCTTTAGGAAATAGACTCCATGCATGAGCCTAAGATAATTTTCAGAGTCGGTTGAATTCTCTTAGGGTTGGCCAGGATTTTTCTGTGTGTGGTAAGTCTGCCATGGTAGGCACCACATTAGTGTGATGATATGGAATTCTGCTAAATAGTAAACAGGTTGCTGGTCATGATGCTTTAAATTACAGTTCACATTTCTCTGACGACTCATAAGTAAGTGTATTTTTTTTTTTAGTGAGTGCAGAGAATAATCAGGAAGAAAAAAATACATTGAAGTTCAAGATGAGTGTTACAGGTTTTGGTTTTTTTTTTTACTTTGAAGTATGACTCTATGCATCCATTAAACAAAAATGTGTTAGTAAGTCCTTTTGAATATTAAATGGCTCACTAAGTTGAGTGATGCATTACTACACTACATAGTATGATGCATTGAGATAGGTGGACTGAAAGACATTTCAGTGGAAACTGGAAGAGCTAGCAATAGACTGCATGTTCTGTTCCAAATAGACGGAAAGCATTTGCTGAGCTTATTGCATGAGTATGAGCACAAGCAACTAATGCAAAAACTTGAGTTCTGTTTGCAGCTTTTACTTTTATTCTTGATCTTAGAGTGAAACAAAGATGCTTTTTGTATCCTATATATGCAGCTTAATTGTTTTAAACTTATTGCTTTTCTAAGGTTCCTGTGATACCACAGAATATTTTTGAAGGGTCTATGGAAGGTGACAGATATACTCTGATTATCAGTGGCACATGATTGCTGTCTAAGAATTTTTGTCTTACGATTTTTTTATAATTCTGCAATGTAGGGAAGGGTGAAATTACTGATAGAGATCCTTTCAAATGCATAAGCTTCTAGTTCAGGATGCCCCAGAGCTGTAAAGAATTCAGGGAAGCTGTATTTCCTTGTGATTTTTTTTTTTTTTTTCTTTTCTGTGAATGTCTTTTGGTCAGTGGTGGAAATAGAAAACTAGCCTGAACAGGCCTTTCATCTGACCCACATGGAGATCTGGTCATGTGAGATGTCAAAGTACTTTCCCAGTACAGGCTATCATGTATAATTGGGGAGATGAAGTGGGTAGAAACTCCAGCTTCAAGAGAGAAAAATAAAATGGAGTGTAAGAGAAACTACCAAAGTAGTTTGTCTTTTTAAACATTTCTGAAGCTACAAAGTGACTTGTGGATGAAGTTACTGGAGTGCAGAGGCTTGTAAAAAAAGCAGCTATGATAATGAGATTCATCAGTAGAGGAAGATAAATAAGCTTTCCAGATAGAATACGAAATGGTAAAATGGAGGAAAGGCAGTAAGGGAGGGGAGGGTAATGCTAGGCTTGTTAGGACTTGGAGAGGTTAAGAATGAATCATGGTTTTGAAATTTTTTTTTTTCCCAGTTTTAAACTTCAATATTGTATATTCTGAAATGTGTTGCTGCAGCTAGGTATATTAAGCTACCAAGGTTATGGCAGTACAGCGAGTTATCACAGATGAAAGGAGGTGCATAAGAATCTTGTTAACAAAAGGTCAAAGAAAGACCACTGAGCTTTGCCTGCGTAATAACATGTAAAGAATACATAACTAGACTTCTGCAAGGGATGCTCTCCTTTGTACCAGGACGAGACCACACAGGGACATGTGAGCTTCAACATGCTTTGGTCTTTCTGATGTTATGAGAAGAGAGATGCAGACTGCAGCAAGAAACAGTGTGTCATGAACAGAGCTTCAGGTCTGGATTTCCATGGTTGCAGAGTGGGAAGAAGTAGCTATTAAATGCAAATCTGTTAGTGTGAGGTGAAGCCTTCATTCATTGTGTTACTTGAAATAACACACTCAAAGCTTTGTCCATAAAATTAAGTCTAAAACTTTATTAATTCATTATGCCACTCTTTCTAAAATACTTCTGTTAAGTCAGCATTAATTTCATTATTTTTTAAATTATGTTTAAGATTATCAGATCTTTATTTGAACACAGTTTTCCATTTTATCAGACCCTGCAGAATGTGCAGCATGAAGGATGCATTCATGTTTCCATTTCTGTTTTGAAAGGAACTTTGCCGTTCAAAGTATTGCACATAAATAGTTGCATATGTGTAAGTAAAAATATTTAAGTGGGTGTATATATATAAAATACATAAAGTACTCTTACTGTACAAATAATATACAGAATTTTAATAGTATTATTTGTATAGGAATGTTTATAGGAATAATACAAGACTATTGATACACACATATATATACAAAAAAGCCCTC
>VWYK01059230.1:0-11755 GCA_013399775.1 Semnornis frantzii | reverse complement strand
ACCTAATATGGTCAAGTTTGGCCTATTTCCATTCTGATTGGCTATTCTATGTCCAAAGGCCCATTAGTCTTGGGCTGCATTGATAAAAGGAGATGAACAGGTGACACGATGTGCTCTGCCCTTTTATCTGTGCTTGCCACTTCTTTATGATATCCTGAGCTGCCTGGAAACTGCCTTCCAAGAGTTTATCAGGAACAGGTTCTAAATGCCTGTATGCAATCAGCCTGCAGAGCCAGCGTGACATCTGTGGTGAGACTGAACATGGCATTGCATCCTGCCTGCACCTGAAAGTCTCCTGCCAAGATAGGAATCTCTGGAGATACACAGATCACCCATGGACCAGGTCAGAGATCTTCTGTCTCCTTTCCCCAGCAGCCTAGGAAGTCTGGGAAGAACCAGAAGTCTCAACAGCTGACAAGAGAGTAACAGAATTCCCTGAAATCATTTAGGTACTATCTGAAACTGTAGCCAGCCCTGCCAGTCAGGAAATACTTTATGAGTAAACGCTTGAAGACTCTTGTAATTCACCATTGCCTTTTGCCATAATCAGAAAGGAGCTCCTTGAGTCTATCTAGTGGGCAAGTGCAGTGTTGACTGCAAGCGGTATATTGACCACAGGAACCTTCTCTTCCAGTTCAATTAATGCTATACTATTACTAGTTATTTCTACATCCTATGTTATTATCTCTATAAAATTTCCATGACCATGTGAAGAACCGATCATTATTAAAATCAGTGGTCAGGGTGGTGAGAATTCTGAATATTGAATATTAATAAACAATATTAATCTTTGAAAACCATAGCTTGCATCAATTAATTACCCCTCCAAAACAATAATCAAATGACCTGGTAGGTACTAATATTTTTGCTCACGCTATACAATCTCTTTTCTTATTTTCTGTGCACCAATATGTCTGAGCCTATAAAAGGAAACCGCACAAGATATCTGCCCCCTACAATCTAAAGGGCTGTTCTTTGGTGTGCAATTCTCTACCAACAATTTAACATATTTTAACATATTTTAAGAGGGGTCTTGTCTTAATGGCGAGACACTGGCACAGGTTGCCCAGGGAGGTTGCGGCTGCTTCCTCCCTGGAGGTGTTCAAGGCCAAGTTGGAGTAGACCTTGAGTGACCTGTACTAGTGAGAGGTGTCCCTGCCTAGAGCAGGGGATTGGAACTAGATGATCCTTGAGGTCCCTTCCAACCTTACCATCCTATGATTCTATGATTCATTATCTGTATAGATTTGTCCTCATTTTTTTTTCATTTACCTCAAAACACTGATCTTTGATTTGTTCTCAGTCTGTTCACTGCTTTTTCCTTTTCATCTCCAGACAACTTGAATATGTATTATGTTACTATTATCATGTGAGTTTTCTCTTTTCAGCTTCCATTGTAAACTCTTCATGCAACTAGGTGTGACATTTCTGACATTTATGTAACATTGCTGACATATCTGATGACTTCTGCCTGCCTGCATCAAGGAGCATATGCTAATCTCATGACTTGTGACCTATCAGGTGCTTTAACAACCCAGATCATTACTGCAGACTTGATTTAATTGATTTTCTTGATTGCATTCTGTTTTGTCAGCTTTTGCAACTTCATCACCTCTGATGTCTCTTATTATTACTTGAAATGACCGCTGGGGTGACCTCCAATACTGTAATGTCAGCCTTTTCCAGTCCATTCAGAATACTGGTCGACAGCCTCTGCTATCACAGAAAAACTTCGGCTTGTTGGAAAACATCTTTCACAGGACACTGCAACTTGAAAACAAATAAATCCTTTCTTCTTCAAATATTTTGACAAATATATTTTTCCAAAGTGCTTTTCACAATTTTTACATTTATGTTTATACATTTCCATTTTTTCATATTTACGTTTTTTAGATTCATTCAATCCACGTGAGAAATGGACAAAGATTCTTTACAAGATTTCTAGCTCCTTGGCCTTGGATTAAATATGAAGTTGGAATGGGAAAATCTCATTCAGTTCATCTCAGAATCAGATTTTTTTTTTTTTTATTTAAAGCTTCAATTGTGTCACAAAACAGACAAAATATTCCTTCATGAGGAAATGTGATACAAACTGGAACACAGGAAGTTTCACCTCAACATGAGGAGAAACTTCTTTACAGTGAGGGTGACAGAACACTGGACCAGGCTGCCCAAAGAGGTTGTAGAGTCTTCTTCTCTGGATCTGTTCCTGTGCAAACTACCTTAGAGGATCCTGCTTTGGCAGGGGGATCCCTTCCAGCCTCTAAGGTTCTGTGATTCCCTCCATAAACACCACAACAGCAAGGCAAACTAGGCAACAGAAATGGCAGCTCTTATCTCATTCCCTTCTGCTTGTAATGCATTTGTGATACATTGTCCTCTTGTAGACTCTATTTTTTTTGGGGTATAAGTTGGTTTTGTGCTTGTCTGATGTTTCAGACATCTGGGACTCAACTGCAATAGTGACTTCTGAATATGGATCCAACATGCTTTTACAATGGTCATATCTAATTCTCTTCTCTCCTTCTACATATTCAGTCCAGCTCTTCCACATTATTTTTTTTGTTTTCTCTTCACAACCTTACCTTCATCCTTTCCATTTTGCTTAGATGTAATTCTTCAACATATCCAGGAAGCATCCAATGTACCTTTTGTCCTATATATCAATACCCCTTTTAAGTCTACCAAATTAGAAAGTATCAGGTTGCTTTTTTAGACAACCATTTTTCAGATGTTACTAGTCTCCCACAACAAGCTTTTCTCACTTGTTTTGCTTCCCTAGATACTCTTCTTGTGAAGAAGAGTGGTCGAGGTGGATTCTGCTGCTGTACTGAATCCTGGTGACATCCCTTTCCACAAGACAAAAGAGTCTGATGGGGAAACACTGCACAGCCAAAGGAGCAAATGGCAAATAACTTATTAAAGCAGGAAGTTAGAATTAAAATGCACTTCTGTGAACAGTCCTTTATTGTAAAAAAGCTGTTTTCCACCATCAGAGAGCTTTATGGCATATCTTCCGTACTGCACAGTCACTCATTTTGCTTGTGGCAATAGAACAATGCAGAAAAGGAATGCTATGATTTTCAGATGGATATCTTTTAAGCCTTTATGTTCCAGATTTCATATGTGTTTTAGTCCCTTTTCAGAGGTTCTGAGTAGAGATCCACTGGCCTTAAGAGGAGTTACCTAAATGCCCGGGAGCCAGATTGCTTCTGTCTGTAGCCAATATTCAAAGAACAGTAGCTGCTATCAGAAATTTACGTCACCTGTTTCTAGAAGCCCAGAGTAGTGCTGGCTCTGTAATCCTGGTCCAGCACTCTCATTTCAGCTCTCCCATCTGCTTTACAGCAGCCTACCTTTTTTCTTTCACCTCTTTTCAAGATAAAAGTACATTAATAAAATGTGGTACTTGTTATTGCTGTTTTATGTATATGCAAGGTTGTTATCCTGACCTCTTAGAGGAGAATACTCCAGAAATGCTTTATGCAGACCCATGAATATTCAACACAATACATACTTGTGAAGGAAATAGATTAAATAATGCTTGAGAAAGTTGAGGCATTATACATATAAATATATTCTGTTTATATCTTCCATACTGACCTCTGGTGAATGAATATGCAACATTACCTTTTCTCAGAGGTGTACCTGTCATGAGATGGGGACAAATGCTTTCATGTCTGCCAGTTACAGAGGCACTTCACAGGACTTCACTGGCAATTTCAAATGAAGGAGGGCAAGCGCTGGTGCTGTGTCTGTCTTTCTCAATCAATGGAGACAGTGACATGAAGCAGAAATTCATTCTGTACAGAAAAGTACTGAGGAACATGTGAGGTTGTTTGGAACTAATGCTGGTCACTGGATAATTCAGAAATGATGATGAAGACCTCATGACATGTCTGAAAGAGGGAATCAGAGATAAGAGTTGGAAGAAACCTACTAAGTCATCTCATCTATAACCAGCTGCCAGAGGAAGACTGTTTCTTGCACAAACACAGTAAAAGGACATTGGTCAAACAATGCAGCTTACCAGACATACAGCTGAATACAGATTTAGCCTCACTCTTACCAATAAAAAGAAAATTAATTCTTTATTTTTTAACCATTTTCTAACTCAAGACAATAGATATTTTATTTCATTTTATAGATTCATCAGTTTTTAAAGCTTCTGTATTGATGATTTTAGATAAGAGCTTTGGAAAACAAAGCAAGCCAACCCAAGTAGTATTAATTTCACTCAGGAATTTCCATGCAGATCATAGAGTGTGTTGTACTATTTATCATACAAATAAAGAAGTTTTTACATTCTGTATAATATAAATAGTGATGGTGATGGGCTGATGAGGTAAAAACTGTAATCTATACTTGACAGAGTGTGGTAGGGCACACCCAATTCCCTGCCCCACTGGAGGTTTGACTGGGACATGAAACCGTTTTGCTCCCCCTCACCTCTGGCTCCAGGGGTTTGGAACGTAGAAAGAAGTAGGCACAACGTTCCTTACCCCACCCCCACGGGTTTGAATGGGGAAGAGCAAATTGCCTCAGCATAGATATATAGCAACTGGACACATTATCTAGTGGGACCTTGAGGGGGACCTTGAGTCAGACCTGAAGTCAGACCTTGAGGGGCATCTGGAAGAAGGGTGAGAAGAAAGCACACAGTCCCTGCTTTCGGACTGCTGCATCCTGACTTCCTGCTGCAGGGAGCTGCCTCTGCTGTAAACCACTGCTGTTTGTGGGAACACTGCCAAGCAGCCTGGCTTTGCCTTGTGCTGCCCCAGGATCTTTGCCCATGGCAGCCACGTCTACAGTCACTTTGGACTCTGGAGGGTTCATCCACATTGGATCCTGTGCAGCATTGATCCACTGCTGGGCTAAAATTTGCAGTTCCAGAAAATGCTGCAAAAGACACTGCTGCAAAGCAGCCAAGGGACCAGCTCCAAATTCCTACTCCACCACTGTGAGTAGCACAGACATTCCCTAGGGCTCCAGGCTGCCTTGTATTTGTAAGTGTGTCAAAGCTGTTTTGTGGCAAACCTTTTCCAGTTTTCTGATTCTCCTGAATTACTAAATTGCCTGCAAGCATCCTTGTGAAGGTCTTCCCAAATGGATTGGAACCCAAACCTAACTAATTTGTGGATAGTTTGTGGGTGGGGCTTTTCAGAAATAAAATAACTACAGATTTTATAATTCCTGCCTGCCTCGTTAATTGCCACAAACAATTCACAGGGAAGAAAATTAAAAAAACTATTTTAATGTTATTGCTGGACAATAATTTCACAAGACTCTTAGCTTGGCTCTCTACTCATAAAAATGTTTACAAAGTTTTTTTTCTGACTCCAGCTATCTAGTACACATTTGGAGCTCAGCCCCCTGACATGTCTCTACTGTTTCCTCACACAGTTTTTTCTCTCTGGCAAAGCCCATATGAATTGTTAGACTCTTAGCTAAAATGAGGTGCCTCAGTTAATTTTCCTTAATTTGTGGTTGTGTGAGTACACCCAAACAATTTCTGAGGACTGCAGAAGTATCATTTTCCTTACAGCACTGACAATGTCTAGGTATTTTCATGCAGCTCTTGGGCATTTCTGCTCACCTGTTGAAAATGGGAAATGAGGAATTGCCAATCTAAGAGGCTGTCACAGGCTGCCTTCTACAAGGAATAAAAATTGACTGTTACCATAGAAAGATTAGCACAGGGTTTTTGTGTAGGTGTGTAATTCTCAAATGGATCAAGTCTAATGTAAATTCATTCAGAAATGTGGATCCAGCAGAGTCTTTGTATATATTTAACTTAGAGTACTTGAGTAGTGTTCTTTAAAGTCTTTGTTGGATAAAGATCAAATCGAACCTTTATTTTCATGTGTTTATTTTGTATACCTGCTGCTCCAAAACATGAGGGATGAAATTATTTTTTTCATATGGATTTCCAAACCTGACTGAATTTGGTGAGAAATAAACTCCCAAAATTTAAAAATTTTCCCATGAAGGATAATTTCAGGGTATTTTTAGAGGGAGAGGTGAATATGTTGTTAAAGATCTGTCAGAAAGCAAATAAGGACCCAAAACTGGTGGAAATGCAGTTGCTTCCTATGCATACAGGCAAATAATAGTAATCAGTACTTTATTTTGTTTGTTTTTCAACCAAGACATTATTAATACATTTTTTTTAAAAAAAATTCACATGTTCTTGTTGGTTTTATTTCTACAGTCTAGGAGATTGCAATGGTTCCTATTTACATCAGTGGAACTATGGAAGCAGGAGGTTTTGGTCTTTGCTTCGTTCATTTCTAAACGCATTGCTTTGGAAAGAAAAAAAAAAAAAGCTGATAAATTGAAGACTGTTCAGAGAAGAGCAGCAAAAACGATCAAGGGAGGTAGGAGAGTTGACCGTGAAGTAAGATTTTAATAACTAAATGAATTTAGCATAGCATAGCACAACATTGCCATGAAGCAGGTGAGAGAAACTGCATAGTGCAGGAGACAGGGTTGTAACTAGGAGTAATGAGCTGAATAACAGAATCACAGAAGGTTAGGACTTGGAAGGAACCTCCAGAGATCATCAAAATTGTGAATTTCAGTGAATCTTTGCACAGATGTCCTGACAGTGAGACGTACTGGGCTTTGGAATAGTGTCCCAAGGGCTGCAGTAGAGTCATTTGATGCTAGAGATGACAAAGCACAAGAAAAGGAATTCTTGTTTTGAACTTCCCTATCATCAATGTCTGTATTTCTGTAATACACTATTATGAATTCACCCCAGGGGGAGCTTCATTGGCAGGGGTAAGACAAATATAATTGTCAAAAGCAAAGAAGCAGAGCAATATCACAGCTAAATAGTTTTTGGTTTTGAAAATGTTTTCATTTCCAAGTGTGGCTGTCAAAACTCCGCATTCACATGCGTAAGTGTGATTGAAAGCTGTGACAAGATGATGATTTCAGACACACAGAGGAGGAAATCTAGTAATTGCAAAACAGAAATAAGAAAAAAAGAAAGAGAGGAAGTACGTCTCATGGGAAATAAAAGGTAATTTGTAAACCCAAACAATGAGCTCAAACAACTGAACCCACTGGCACTTGCACTGGCTCAAGAAAAGTTTATATAAAGGATCTGACCCAAGAAAAGTTTATATAATAATTGAGTTTTCCCACATTGCTCTGGCCCTTTCACAGGTTGTCTGATAATTCACAGGGCTCTGTCAGTTGCTTTGTTTTCTGCTTGCAGATTAAGTGTGTTATTTACTGTTGTGATTTGCCTGCACTGCATTTTGTAGAGGGTCAAGGACAGTTAATACTTATGTGAGCATTTGTTTCATCCTGTGACTATGCAACCTATCACATATTTGACTACTTCACCTCCATTCTGTTCCCTGATCTGTTTTGTAGAGGGATTATGGTTTTTTACTTACCCCCAGGTTGTTTTGTACAGATAAGAGCAGATATTAAAGGACCCGGTGTCTGGATTCTCAGTAACCTCTCTGAATGAGGTTTTTATTCAGGTGCATAACTGCAACTCCAGAAATATATTTGGGGCCATCTTCTGCTGAATTGTGTGGACATGAGCCTCCAACACACCTTTGAGAATCTGGGTTCAGAGCTGTGTATTTTCTGCAATATCTGCTTAGGTCTGGAAATACTAGCGCTCAAGAGAAAAAAAAAAATCAAATCAATATCTTAGTTTTCAAAGGCTGATAGGCATAGAATCATAGAAACATAGAATGGTTTAGATCGGAAGGGACCTCAAAGATCAACCAGTTCGAACTCCTTGGCATAGACAGGGACACCTCCCACCACAACAGGTTGCTCAAGACCTCCTCCAACCTGGCCTTCAACGCCTCCAGGCAGGGAGCAGCCACAACCTCCCTGACCAACCTGTGCCAGTGTCACATCACCCTCACTGCAAAGAACCCTTTCCTANCTTCCATGTCCTTCCTGTGCCAGGGGCTCCAGAACTGCACACAGGACTCCAGACGGGGTCTGAGGAGAGCAGAGCAAAGGGGCAGAATCCCCTCCCTTGCCCTGCTGGCCACATTGCTCTCAATTGCAACCCAGGACTCAATTGCTGTCTGGGCTGCACTCACACTGCAGGCTTATGTTGAGCTTTTCATCAACCCAGACCCCCAGGTCCTTTTCCTCAGGACTGCTCTTAGCTATTCACCACCCAACATGGAGTTGTGCTTGGGACTGTGCTGACCCAGGTGCAGGACCTTACTCTTGGCCTTGTTGAATGTCATGAGGTTGGCCTGGGCACACCTCTCCAGCCTGTCCAGGTCCCTCTGGATGGATCCCCGCCCTCTAGCAAGTCGACTGTGCCACACAGCTTGGTGTCATCTGCAGACTTGCTGAGGGTGCACTGATTCCTCTGTCCATGTCACTGCCAAAGATGTTAAACAGCACTGGTGCCAGCACTGACCCCTGAGGGATGCCACTCATCACTGGTCTCCAGGTGGACATTGTGCCCTTGATTACAACTCTCTGTGTACTACCATCCAACCAATTCCTTATCCAGCACTGTTCCACCCATCCAGTCCATGTTTTTTCCAGTTCGGTGACCAGGATGTCATGTGGGACAGAGTCAAATGCCTTGCTCAGGTCCAGGTGGATGATGTCAGTTGCTCTTCCCTTGTCCACTGTTGCTGTGTCTTCATCATAAAATGCCACTACATTTGTCAGGCAGGATTTGCCCTTGGTGAAACCATTGCTGGTTACCACCAATCACCTCTGCTTTGTTTTCCATTTGCCTTAGCAGAGCCTTCAGGAGGATCTGCTCCATGATCTTGCCATGCACAGAGGTGAGCATTGACTTATTTACTAGTTGTTAAGGTAAACGGCTGTGAAACTTGGGTTAATAATCTAAGGTAAATCTCTTTATTGGAGGCTGTTTAACTAACAATACCCAATTCAGCTTATTTTGTTATTGTATTAAATATAATTGTGGCAATGTTTAAGTAAGTATCTGAATATAAACAGGACCAAGTTATTTTAGGCATTTCTCATCTAGATCTTAGTGAGTGTGCGCTACTTCCAAATCTTTTGATCTAAAAGCAGTGTCAAAGTACTATAAGAATTCAGTATTTCTGGTCTTTGCTTCCTGATTCTACAGTTCAAGAATGATTTACATCCAGAAAACTAACACTTCAATAAACTTAGTTATGGAACCATTAACTAAACACACAAAGTATGAGTCTATTCTGAATAACTACTCAGATGAAAAATTAAACACTACTTAAGTGCACCTTTTTTTTTCCACTTAACAACAACTTTTGCTCATATCTACACCAAAAGAGGCAAAATCAGAGATGAGGGCTGAGGTAGAAAAATAACAGGTTTTGAAATACACAATAAAGTAGAAAAATACTTTTTGATGGACAAATGTTACTAAGAGAACAAGGGGAGGAGGAAAAGAGGGGAAGTGTGGTGCATTCAGTACTGAAATGACCTGATGGTGAAAGGCTTTTAAAGAAAAATGAAAGAGCTTTGTGGAAACCAATTTAAGATGCTATTGTTTACAAAGGCCCCGAATTATTCTTAAGTCTAAATTGCCACCAAGTAGGTACATATTTCCTCCTCTCCTTTATGAGACTGCCAAAATTCAGCATTCTAGCCTGCTTCTAACCTTTCCCATGAGACTCATTCCAATCCTTCTTGGAATTCTTAAGAGTGGTTGGACTGCTGAAATGCTTGGCACTTTCATGAAGATGATTGAATAAGAAAACACTAGAACAAAAAAAGAAAAAAGGTAAGGGGAGCAGAGATGTGAATTTCTTTTCATTCTTTTTTCCAAAAATATGGTGGGCTTAAAGTATGATGTTCAAGCAGAGACGGTTTATGTTTAAAGAACAACTCTGTGCTATACAGGGTAGCATGCTTCTGAAGATGCATACTTCTTTAGCCTCTTTAATGCAGAGGTTAAATAGTGTGATCTGACCCTGGACCAATTAACACAAAACTCATTAAAACAGAGATGAAGGGCACTGTAAAGAAAAATAGGAAAGAAAGGGAAATATGTTCATTGGGGGGAAAAAAAGCATATGAATGAGCTTGAGAGAAATACTTTTTGAATTAAACCTCACTGTACAACTACATGCTCATGTAACAGCAAGTAGGCAGCCATTTGAGTTTGAGGTGAAGAATGATGTAAAATCAGCCTAACATAGGTAGAAGATTGACTTTCCATAGTGTGATTTACAGACCAGGTGTTATGTCACCTGGAAAACCAGGTACAATGAACTGCCCATATCATTCACTAAAGGATGGGTCACTTCCTCCAGAGCTTTTGACATTGCTCATAGCACCTCAGGACTGTGCTGAAAATCAAAACTGACAACCAGGTTGTAAAGAGCGAATAGGGCTGTGTCAGAAGAGCCTAAAACTGTTACTTTGGAAGTAGGATCCTTGTGTTTAGGTTGTGATCCAAGGATTATTTGCTCGTATATAGAAAATATAAAAGCACCGACAGAAGAATGAGTGATTCAACAGAAGAGTGAGTGATTCATTCTCTACTCTTTTGTCACTCTGCAATTCTGATAGGATGCCAATTCCTTTTCAGACAGAAGAATGAGCTGACCCTAGAATAATATCTGAAAATACCCAGAGAACTAATAAACATATGGATACCTTTTCATGGCCAAATACAAAATTTTTAATTGTAAATTCATCCTGAAGTTTCTTTCTGCTTGTCATGTTCACTGAAAACAGTTAGAATATAGGCATTTCTTACTCTCTTGAGATTTTTCTGTGATGTGACCTCTTACTGAAGAAATTATTAAGGTAAAGTTTCTGCCCTCTGTCATATTGGCTTAAATCTGACACCGGTTTTCTTGGTTTTGAAAATCCATGAAGGTAGTACACAAAAAAATTCCCAATCAATACTAATTCAACCTGGAATAAACTCCTGCATCTCCTGATGCATTTCTGAGTTCAGGTCAAAATTACCACCTTGTTTTAACAGACTGATCTGGGAGCAGTACAATGAAGGCTACCCTTGCATGGGTTACTGTCCCATAGGTAGTCTCTGCTGTCTAACAATGAACAATGAACTGTTCTGCACTGTATGTCCTTTTAGCTTGTTTCTCTGTTTTGGTTTCTTTCACTTTTTTTTTTTTTCCATTTTATTTTGTTTTCTCCTGGACACCTTCTTCTATAAAGCTAAGAGCCTTATCTTTCTGATAGTTCAGCTCTATTATTAAATCTGCATATTTTTTTTCTACAGCTACATAAGACAATGAAGAAGAACATAGAGATGTCTACACAGTGATAGTGTGATTTCATTAGAAAATCAGACTAAAATGTCCCCTCTAGCCTTTTGCAGGCAGCCTTTTGGGACTGTTCTGTCTGCTCCAGGTCTAAATCCCTCTCTTTGGCCCTCTGGCTCTCATTCCAATCTCTCCTCTCATATTGTAAAGGTAAAATCACTCTCCTGTGTAATATCAATTGACAGAAATAGTGGTCAAACCTCCTTCTGGGTCTCCTCAGATATCTCTCACCTGATTTAAAGTCTTGTGATGAAACTTCTTATGTTCATACTGTCCTTCCCAATCCCATTTTGCACTTGTAAGGGTACTTTTCTTGGCTTGCTATATGTGTTAGGATGAATGGTTGACACACAGTAAGCAATTTGCCCAAAGGGTATGAGGATGACTGATGTTACGACAAAATCCATCATAATCTTTCTGAATGTAGATTTATGGTTTGAATTTGCACTGGAAACAGCATTGATAGCATAGGGGTGTTTTAGTTATTGCTCAGCAGTGCT
>VWYK01059227.1:0-15250 GCA_013399775.1 Semnornis frantzii | reverse complement strand
TCCCAAACCGTCACACACACAGAGCTGCAGAGCTTTTTAGCCTCAATGCTTACCTTTCCATTTAGGTTAAAAAGCAAACAAACAACAAAATAACAAAACAAAACTCAATAAAACCCCACAAAACCAAAATCAAACAACAACAAAAAGCCAACTACTTGTGCATTTTCCCTTCTTTAAAAATCAGGCAAACTGATCCAAACAAAAAGTTCTCAAGATTGTATTGAAAACCACCAAGGACAATAGGAATAACAGGAAAAGACAACCTTGAGAGAAGTTGTGCTTAAATGCATGTTATGGTCACTTTCACACATTAGCTGTGGCTGTTCCTTCTCTGTCTCTTCCACACAGGCACAGGTGTGCACAAACACAACATTAGACACCAATGCTCTCATCAAGATGAAATGTTTGGAGAGGTTACTTTACTGTAGGTCAATTTGTTATGGTCTGCAAAGCATCATAATTGCGAGTTAAAAAGCGTAACTCTGCATATTATAAATGTCAGATAAACACTAATTAACAGTGTCCTACCAAGTGTCATTTCATTTTGCTTAGTAGGTAGCATTACCAGTTCATAGATATCCTCTTCTGGCTTTGGTACATAAAATTGGATCTGGTTTTCAATCAGGAATTTAAGACGCAGGTAGTGAGCAGAGTAATCCAGCTGGTGTGTCTGCAAGAAACAAAGAAGAGGCTTTAGAACAGAAATGCCATGTCTCACATCATCCATGCTCAGAGAACACTCTGACACAGGAAGAAAAACTCCCCAGTATAAGAGGCCCATGGTCATCTCCTAACCTTAGCAAGAATCTGAATCTCCTCCTCTTCCCCAGGAATAAGAATTCATTTCATGACTACTGACCAGCACGTCAGGCGCAGTGCTAGCACTCTGCCCAGCCTCTTGGGTTCTGCTTACCCAGTTCTGTTCCCTCCCATGCTATTGCACAAATCAGCAAACACTGTTAGAGGAGAAGACTCAGAGCATACCTTTTAATACACATGGGAAATTTAAAATCATGAGAAGGAAAATGAGTGTTCTGCTAGCAGAGAAAAACGTACCAAGGGAGTTTTTTTCTCTTTGTTTTGGGGTATTTAGCATACTCAGAATTTGGTGGGTAAGTATGATGTGGTCAATTGCAAGCAGGGTTAATATATATATTTTATATGGTTATTTTATTTATATATATATATACATATACATATATATATATATATATATACACATACATAGATATATAAAAAAGTGTATGTCCTCTAAACTCCAAGCAGCTCAGGATGCTCTGGCTTTATAAGGCTAAAAAGAAGCCAAGAGTTGCATACTGGATTACATTTACATCCCAGCAGAATCAGGTCATAGCATTTCAGTAATTAGCTGAGGATACAGCATTTGGTCTGGGAGATGTTAATGACCTTTCCTCAGCACAACTAATAAGCTTGACTTAAGCAGAGGTTAATACAATGTGTAATCAAAATGCATTGGAATTATGATAAACACAAAAGATGTCATTCAGAAGTTACTTTCAAACTGTTGACTAAAGCTAATGAAAAACACCAAAGTGATTCATAAACAGAGGAGGTAATTTCTCCCCACTGCCACTTCTGAAATCCCATTATTAGATGCTTTTATACCTTGGCCTTTTCATTTTATACAAGAAAACTCCCCAGGTTTCCTGGATTGTACCTAAAACGATGGCTCATCTGAAAATTCATGCAAGACTGTCATTACTTCCTATTTATTATGTTTTTCAAAGCCTTGCTTATCCAGTTCAAGCCAAAAGGATGATACACCAGGACTCAGCTGACTGATCACGCAGTAGAGATGATGAGTAACGTACACCGAGTGACCTGTGGGAAAGATCACACACTGATCCCTCAGCAAATACTCAGAGAACAGTGAATGTTTCTCTAAGGCTGGATTAGCCCATGAACAAAGAAGAGCTACCAGTATGAAGAAAGTAACAGAAAGAAGACTCTATTACTGCACTCTGCACTAGTGCTACATTCAAATATATCCAATTCAGGGATCAAATTATCCTTATAAGAGTATCTGAAACAGAATAACCTCCACAATCCAGTCAAATATCTAGTTAATTAAAGAATTATAAGTCTATAAAGGGTCAAAATAAAGAGGTGACCATAAAAGATCCTTGCCCTCTCCCCATTTTTCTTTTTTTGATAAGCTTTTTGTGCACTCTGCTTGTTGTTTACTGACTGCTTACACTACTCTCTCTTACAGGCAGACACATACAAACATCCCAGAAATTAAAGGGAAGCAGAACTGGCTTCAATGGCTCAGAAATCATACAGAGGAGTCCTAGATTATCATAGAATCATAGAATAGTAAGGTTGGAAGGGACCTCAAGGATCATCTAGTTCCAACCCCCTGCCAGAGGCAGGGACACCTCCCACTAGTACAGGGCACTCAAGGCCTCCTCCAACCTGGCCTTCAACACCTCCAGGGAGGGAGCAGCCACAACCTCCCTGGACAACCTGTGCCAGTGTCTCACCACCCTCTCTGCAAACAACTTCCTCCTAACATCCAGTCTAAATCTCCCCTCTGACACTTCAAACCCACTGCCCCTTGTCCTGGCATTCCCAGACCTTGTCAATAGTCCCTCCCCAGCCTTCCTGTAGGCCCCCTTCAGATACTGGAAGGCTACTCTAAGGTCTCCTGGAAGCCTTCTCTTCTCCAGGCTGCAGAGCCCCAACTCTCTCAGCCTGTCCTCATAGCAGAGCTGGTGCAGCCCTCTGAGCATCTTTGTGGCCTCCTCTGGACCTGCTCCAACAGTTCCATGTCCTTCCTGTGCTGGGGGCTCCAGAACTGTACACAATTAGCTTCTGGCCAGATTACTGTCCATAGACACAAACCAAAGAGCACCTTGCATGCCAATTAAACAAAAACACAGACTGCATACCCCACACCCACAGGGAAAAGTCTGTGATAAGACTCTGTAAGTTCAGAGAATGTTTGAGCCATTTGCAGCACTTCTATGTGGAAAAATCATAAGGAGGTAGGTAACCTGGTAGCTTTCTTCTGCCACCATGATGTACATTCTCATGGTCTCCTCAGACAAAGTTCTTGTACAGGTGCTGTGTTTCATGCAACACAAGGCCATGCTGGCCTTCCACACCTATGCTGACAAGCTGTATGTCATTGACTAAAGTCAAGGGTTGGGAGAGAGCCCTCGTCCACAGCTGGTTATTCGTGTTGCTTCCCACAGCGACTTTGAAAGTCCTCCTTTTGTAGAGGAGACCCAAAGGGACACTTTCCAGTCTGCCCCAGGCCAGCAGAAATCACAACCTATTGTAGAAGGACATGAAATTATCCAGTCTGGGGCCTGCAGCTGCTGGGCGTAGGCTAAGAGCTGCCTCAGCTGCAGTGGTGGGGCAGGGAGCCCAAGATCACACACCCTGGGCTCCCTGTGGAGCCAGGGGCATCCCACTGCCATCAGTTCAGAGCCACCACCTGCCCTGGGGCAGGGTGCACTCAAACCTGCCTGCAACACACTCTACAGCCTGAACTCTGATAGCATCTTAAAGGAGCAACCTTCCCCGAAGGCAAAGGCGGCAGTTTGATCTTCCAGCCCAACCATCAATGACAGGGCTTCTGCCTGCTTTGATATGGGCATGGCATCTCCTGGGGAGATGACCACCAATGCCTCCATTTTCACACATCTTTGCAGGGAGATATGAGAAAATCCTCTGTGCTGGCCATTTTAGAGAGCAGAAGGAAGCCAAATGCAAGGTGACCAGTGCTGCACTGAAGCCCTGAACTTTGCCAGAGCACAGCATCAGCTAAAGAGGTCACTAGATAAAAGTCACAAATATTTTTTGGCCACTAATTTCTTCCAAGGAACACTGTCAGCCAGGGTGGATGCCATTTATCCACTACATTACAATCCCATCCAAGTCAGGTAACAAGAATCATCACCATTAAAGCACAGGATGTGCACAGGGTGTCATCACCGATGGCACAGGATATGAGCTACACCATGGCTTTGTCTACCTTGAAATTTTACATTGGTTAAACTCTTTCAATTAGGGGCATGATTTTCTACTGGAGTGAAAGGAAAAGGTCCTCTTAAAGTGGACACAATCAGTCTGCCTTAAAAGCCATGCCATTAGCCCACTTTTTTGTTGTTGCTGCTCTAGCTGCATCCATATGCAGGAAAGCAGGGCAGCTTTAATTATATTGATATCCTTTCAAGACCACCCAAATTACCTTATTTTTTTTTGCTAAAAGGTATTTCAGCAAATTTAGCAGTCCAAATAAGCTTCTTGTTTTACTTATTTCTCTCCTAATAACTCTGGCTATGTCTGGCCTAAATCAAGCAGCTAAACCAATTTAAAGCATAACATGACAGCTTAACCAACATGCTCTTGAAGAAGAATTTACAGCCTGGGGTGTGATCCAATTCAACAGGCTTTGCAGGGTGTAGTGAGTCAGCACACAACTTAAACTACTCATCCATTTTAGTTCCCTTTTCTACTTAAAGCAAGGGACAGACATATTCTTTCAGCTTGGCAGGGGAGAACTTCATTAGTGCTAAAATGACAGCGTGATGGAAACGCGCTGGACGTCCCCACCCTATTATTCCAGCTTCACACTTGTGTGGCCCAAACCTTTCACTGGAGTCAACACTGGCTCAAAATCAAAGTAAGCCCCCAGAGCATCAGGTTTAAGAAGCTTCTCAGGAACTCTGAGCACAGACCAAACAGACCTAAGGGAAATTTGCTTCTTTCCTCTCGCACAAGTCTATTTCCAAAATGCAAATAATGAGAGAACAAAGCTTTTTAGAATTATAAAATCATAGAATTGTAGAATGGTTTGGGTTGGAAGGGACCTCCAAAGGCCAACCAAGTCTAGTTGAGAGGCATCCCTGCCCACAGGGGATGGAATAGATGATCTCTGAGGTCCCTTGCAACCTAAGCCATTCTATGATTCTATGATTTGATGATTCTAGTCCGACCCTGCTGCAGTCAGCAAGGACATCCTCTACAACATCAGGTTACTTAGAGCAATGTTGAGCCTGACCTTGACTATCTCCAGGGATGTGGCCTCAACTATTCCCTGAGCAACCTGTTCTAGTGTTTCACCACCCTCACAGTAAAGAACCTGTTCTTGATATCCAATCTCAATCTGCTCTTCTCTAGTTTGAAGCCATTGCCCCTTGTCCTGTCACTACAGGCCTTTGTAAGTAGTCTCTCTCCATCCTTCTTGAGTAGGCCCCCTTCAGGCACCAGAAGGCTGCTGTTAGGTCTCCTGCAAGACTCATCTTCTCCAGGCTGAACAACCCCAGCTCCCTCAGCCTGTTACCATAGCAGAGGTGCTCCAACTCCCTGATCATGTTCATGGCCCTCCTCTGGACAGAGTCCACCAGCTCTGTGTCCTTCCTGTGTTGAGGGCTCCAAAGCAAGAGGCAGTACTCCAGGTGAGGTCTTACCAGAGCAAAGCGGCAGAATCACCTCTCTCCACCATGTAGTTTCTATGCTTGATTTCTGATGTTCTTCTCTCCATACTGGCCCTGCCTAAATCCACATGCAGTCTGTGTGTTTCCACTCCATTTTTAGACATACCATTATGCACCTGTTAGCAATGTGTATAGACATCTTCACACTGAGCAGTATTATCCATAGGAAACAATTTGATGCATATACACTGACTTTTCCCTGCCTTCCAAGCGATGTTAATTAGTTAGTAGAAATCTTTGAGAAACTGCTTTAAAATAGGCTTTAAACTTTCCTTCCCTCCATCTTAAACCATAAAAGTGTCACAAAGCAGCCTCCAAAACCTAACTTGCTGCATGCTAACGAGCAGCATTGTTAGTAACATATTTTCTGCAATGATATGAGCACATCTAATGTTCTCCAACACAATAACCAAGCTCAGTTTGATAGCACAGACAGATTATACCACATCTAAAAACATGAAGAGGTTTATATGAAATGTAGATCTTGAAATGTTTACTATACCAGAACTTGACTGGTTCTCAGATGGCAGATGGCAAACTGATGTGAAATGATGTGGATCAGATATTAAAGGGGGAAAATGAGCTGAATGCAAGAGACAGAAGAAAGAGATTGATTATTAAATGCTACAGAAAAGAAGATATCCATCAGTGATACCAATCAGACTGAAAATTCTTACAGAATGAAAAGAAACAGCTAACAGCTCTTAAAAAAACAAACACTCACCCACCTCCCCTGCTGTTCATACACCACCACCCACAACACTCACATAGTGAGAGACCAACAGGCACCTGCTGAAACCAGTGGAGCTACACCAGTTTACTCCATCTAAGGATGTGGCCCACTGAATTAACCACTCTTATCCAAAGGAAAACATAAATCCCTAAAAATAAATCATTACAAATAATGTATCACCCAGTTCCCCTGTTAGGCCTCTCTCAAAACAATGTCATCTTTTCCGAAATACAATGAAGAGCTTTCACAAGCCACAGCACTCTCTAACAGTGCACCTGGAGGAGAGATGAGCTGACTGTATAATTATTGCAAACAAATGTTTTTCTCTCACTTTCTCTCTCTTTGGAAGCACGTGCAACATGTTCTAAAAGTCCCTAATGTCAAGGTCTTAATAGGAATAAACTGTTTTATTTTCTTTTGTGGTTGTTGTTGTTGTGCAAAAGACTCACATTTCAGAACAGCACATGACACAAGTTTGGTCTAGCTTGCAGGCAGCCAGTTTGCAGAAAACATACATTATGCAGCTGCCAGAACTAAAAGCTTCTATTTAATTTGTCAAAGATTTCAGCTTCACTGCTGAGGTGCAGCTCTTTTTAATGGCCAGGTGTCTCTGACACTTCATCTTTAAAAGAAATCTAGGTGGTTTTTCTCCCACTCCCCCAAATGTACATAAAAGCTTTCCCCTCTCATCCCTCCTGCCACCTACACAAGGTGAGTCTGACTACACAATGCAGATAGCAAACACAGGCACCTTCTCCTACTCCTGATACTGCTGTTTATGCCATGCCTTCCTCCTCCGCACCAGCTGGAGGGAAGGAAGCAGCAAGGGGAAGGAAGGAGGAATGGCACCTGGAAACAGGACAGCCTGGCACCTGGGAAAGAGTGAGATCACCCCACTCCTTTGGTAGGGGAGGGAATGGACCATGGAAGGGTTGGCAGAGGTTGGGCCCGGACAGGGTGACTGCACTACCATGCTATGGAATGTACAGTGAAAGGAAGCAAGCTGGAAGCCAGGATGTTGGGAGGCAGGAGAAAGGTCCTGCACACAGCTTAGTCTCCAGTGGGAGGGAAGTGGGTTGGTGAGTTTGTGAGAGGTGGCAGCAGAGGCAGAATCAGGGTGTAAAGGCACTTCAGAGGCTCATGCACAGTGGACAGAGTGGAAAAAGCAAGAACTATTCTGCTTGCTTCTCCCCACACCGTGCCAAATTTAGCTCCACCTCTAGGAAATTTTTTTGTGTGGTGCTAGCACGAAACTTTCAGGGCTCTGGGCTGCAGACACTTGTGCCCCCTCTCCAGGCCACACTCAACAGCTGTTACCTTGCAAATCATTTCCAGGACGTCTCGTGTGGTGTCCCCAGGACGGATGACTGTCAGGGCAGGCTGGTTGTTGGGCAGGCAGAACCAAGATGGCGTAAAGTACTCGTGAACCCAAATGTCACAGTCGGGATTGTGCTGATGGACACTGCTGAGTGCCACTTCTTTTTCCCTCTAAATAGACAAAATCCATTATGACTCTACCAGCCCTTCTTTGGTAACAAGCAAAAGGAATTTTATATGCTCTATCAAAAAGTTCTCTTACAGAAAAGAGATTTTATTCATAACCTTAGATTGAAGGCCTGTCTAGACATGAAACTTTGCAGTTTTCCCTGAGCAGTATAAAGTGTGCCTTCCCATGCCACCCACACAGCTACACTGCTGCACTGCACTTTTCCTGGGATTTCACCCTATGGCTCTTGTCAAAGCCAGGAATTCAACACAAAATAATAGTGATAAAAAAGACTTTCAATTAAATGCACTGTGTTTCTGGGTAAACTAATCCAAGCCCAACAGAAGTGTTTAGATGATAGAGTTCCCAGAAATGTTAAAATAGCACATCTTAGCAATCTGAATTTCCAGTCTTTTATACATCCGAGTTGTGTTCCAAGCTTTAGATCCCCAGGTAGTGATGGAGCTGCAGAATCCCTCTTTGCTCCAAGTGGGCTCACACAGCAAACTCCATATTCACCACAAGAGGAATGTCTCTTAGCACTGTCTTACTGCTGTTTCATAGCTAACTTTCTCTGGGGAAAGAGAAAGCAGTTGTAATTATGGCTGCAGATGCAAAAGCTCACAGACACACATGAGCACAAACAGAGAAAGTCCTCTGCTTCATAGTTGTGCCAGCCCTCAATTATGAAAATCTCACATTGCTGCCACAAGGAGACATCTTCCAGAACCAGCAGCCTGCAGATTCTCCTGTGGGCAGGCATTTCCCTGGCATGCAGTGCTAACACCCCTCTTGGTCTGGCACCTCCAGATGCCAGGACACAGTGAATGCTTTTGACCAGGGGCAGTTAGCTCAAACCTGCCCAGAGGGGCTACAACCTCTCCTCCCCCGGAGGCTCCATGTCCCCTCTTGCATTCCAGGGTCAATGCTGCATTTAGGCTGGCTGCAAACGCAGGGTAAGGGAGAGCTGTTTTACCTTGCCGTCTGGGACTGTATCATCAAAGATTCCTTCAAGAGACTTCTTTACTGAATCGGCTCCTTCACCGAATACCTGAGGAGAAACAGAGTGACTCTGCAGCACACACTGAGGGGAGAACTGTAGAGAACACCTAGCATGGAAATCAAACTGAAAACTGTAAACATTCATCTCAAACACAGCAAAAGAAAATATCAGCTTGTTAAAAGGGAAGGTGAGGTGAAAGACAAGCTGGTGACGCTGCACCACGCTGAACACTTAGAAGCCAATTCTGCTTAGTGGTCTGTTACTGCCTTGGTAGAGCTGGACAAATGTAATCTTCTTTTGTGCTGTTTCTCCACCTGTCCTAAAGCTGAGAAATCAGAAGAAGGGCTCCACTTTTGGCTGGTTTTGTAATAGAACAGATTTCAAAAAGCACTCAGCAAACATTTGAACACCACAAGTTAGTGTAACCCTTCTCTAGCGAAATAAGAGCTGGTAACTCAGCATGTGCCAGAGAGCCAAAACCAACAGGACTCTGTGCAGGAGGAATGACAGAGTGAGAACTGAGATTTTTAACAGTGTTCACCCCAGATCTGTACAGGACTTCAGCAGACAGTCAAGCAGTTGTTAGTGCAGCAGAAGCTTATAACTAACACTGTAAAGTTCTGGTTTATAGTTCCACATCAGCTTTATGAGCGAGTTGCTGGGTTTGGCTGTTCACTATTCTGTACCTAAAATGAAGCAGGGACAATGCAGGATAGGAGAAGGTCACTGACCTTTTAAGGATTTATAGTTTACTGCTTCAGTTTGACAATACTTTGCATGCTGCTACACAGGGGAAATGCATTCAGGCACTACATTTACACATCCTGCTACTTTCTCAAAATTTGACTTGTTCTTTGACTGTCTCCAGTATGAGTTTTCTTTCACCTTGAACAAAATCTTTTTTTTTTTGAGCCTCTGCTTGTAGAGGAGTGAGGTGGCTAGGGGTGGGGGTTGGGGAAGGCCTGAAGATGCCTTTATATCCCCACTGAAAAAAGAAAGTAAAAAAAGAGTGAGTTTGGGAAAAGAAAATCCTGCATAGGCAGGATCCTAGCTCAGGACAAAGGATTGTGTGTGATTTGAGGTAACTAAGTACAGAGCTTTTAAATTCTCATTAAAAACAAACTAAACAAATTTTCAGTGTTCATCCTCTGCTAAACAAAACAAACACCCACTGCTGCTTCAACAGAAGGAAGGGAAAAAAAAAAAATCACAGGGCAAAGAACAACATGTGTCCCAATCCTTTCTCCCCTCAAAAAGGGAAAGAAGAGAGAGAAAAGTCTACATTTCCTGCAATTAGGTGAGGTATGACTCTCAAAAACTGAAAGCCATAATTAGGGATGTTTGGAAAGAATAACAGGGAAGCACCTTCCTGGCACATTAAAACACATTTTGTTGAGAAAGATCTGGGCAGTGACTTGTTGGAAACAGTTCAGCTTTTGCTATTTAAAAATCTGAAGCAAAACAAGGACTGTTCCCACTGAATGCAAAGCTTTTTGTTACTTTAGCAAGTTTTCCCCTAACTCAGCTACATTTAAAATATTCTACAAACCCATCATTTTAAAGAAGTCTGCAGGTTTCTTTTTTTCCCCTTCAAAAGTTGTACTTATTTTACAGTTCTGCTTTGTTACTCCTGAGTTTAGGGAAAGTGACTCCAGCAAAAGGAGGAGAAGCAGAAATCCAGCAACAGTAGAAATCAAATCAATTCAGCTAAAGAAGGTGCAAATCCCAAATCTTCTTTGATAGGAGCTGCTGCATATATATATGTCATTACAGTCACTGATTTTTCAAGAGGATGCAGAGGAAGATGACTACAGGCTGTGAAAGACTAAACAGACAAGGCCAAGGTTAGATGTGTGCGTGCTTGATGCAAGTGACTTTGCATGAGCTGCATTCTGCATGCTAACCAATAGACCTTGAAAATAACAGTATCACAAACTTCTACACACTCACCTGATTAATGCTTGGCCTCCCTTGCTTTTTCTTTGAGGTAGTATCCAGCCCCCAAAGAGAAGAAAACCTGCTTCTCCGTTTACTGGCAGATCTGGACATGGCCTGTGTCCTTCTCCTCACTCCAGACTCCCCTGTGCGAGCTGCCACCTGTCAATGCCACATGGTTTTACAATGAAAGGCTGCAGCATCCCACTGCTCCATGGCTTACAAAACCTAACAAACAGCAGCATCTGCTTTGAAAACAAAAAGGCAAATGCTACAGCACTGACTTGTACTTACAGCAGGGACAGTGGTGAGGCAGCCAGGCTACCTCCTTCTCACTGCCACTTAACTGACCTCTTCCAACATCAAACATCAGAAATGAAATGGATAGTACCACTCCCCCATTCTTTGCCATTTTAATCTGAGACATTTTGAAGGAACCTGATCATTACAGAGTAAAGCCTCAGCACCAGCAACAGGTTTGGGCTTTTTTTTCAAGTGTTTCAAAGCTGGAGATATGAAACATGAGAATTCCAAACTTGTATGTTGCTTCTGAAATGCCTGGTTTCTCTCTTTGCTGTTTCCTGTGGAAGCACTCTGGACATCCTGGAACTGACTGGTAATTGCTGCAGGGCTGGATAAAGGCTTGCAAGTAGTTCAAGGTATTTAAAGCCAGCACTTCCCTAAAGATTGCAACATTTGAAGGAGAGAGCAAAACACAGGGGAGTTTTAATGACCCTTCTGATTGGAGCAGTGATAACTGCCTGGGTACTTTAAAAACTGGTCTGTGGTCACCCCTTTGGAACTTAAAGGTATTTGTCTTTAGTTAAGACCACATATTTGGGAAGTGCTTCCAAAATGAGGAACCTCTGGTTGAAATTAGTGCAGCATTAGTCAGAGGTGAAGTGTTTAAGCTGAAGTAGATTTCCCTCGTGGAGGTGGCCTTAGGAAAGCAAGCTCCTCTCCTGCAAAAAAGGGAGTGGTAGGAGATGGCAGGTACGAACATCAGCACCAGGTGAGGCTAGACAGACATGCAGACAGCCCCACCCTACCGACCTGGACCTACACTTCCTGGAACACCTTTGTACTGGATTCCCACAACTGAAACTAGCAAAGTGTGACTGTCGTTTGGCAACCCCAGCAGGAACACCCAAATCTCTGAGTGATGCCCCAAGCTACAGAGCTGAGAAACTGGTTGTTTGGGTGCAGCAGATAAAAACGCTCCTATAAAGACAGGATGAAGAGAGAGCTGGCTGGTGTACCCAGGCAACCATTGCCCTACAAGTCATTGAGATCCTCCTTGGGAAACATGGAGGAATCAAGGAAAAGGAGAACTTAAACACTACTGCAACAATCTCCATTTCCACAGCCCAGACATTTCTTAGCTGCACCTGGGACATTTGTGCAGAGGCACCTGGGATACTTAGCACATACTGACTAATGTACTGAGGAACATCATCAGGAGAGCCAGAGATGCTACACTATCTCCATACAGGGCCCAGCTTGAGTCTGAGACTTACTGCACCATCTCCATGCTACTC
The DNA here is from genome assembly GCA_013399775.1 of Semnornis frantzii. Taxonomy (NCBI): domain Eukaryota; kingdom Metazoa; phylum Chordata; class Aves; order Piciformes; family Ramphastidae; genus Semnornis; species Semnornis frantzii. The sequence goes on along the minus strand of VWYK01059227.1, from coordinate 3,087 downwards.
TGAGGGCAAAGGAGGACACAGCAGCTTGCTTAAAAGAGAAGAAAGCACGTGTCTTTTCCAACACAACATATTCAAAACATTGGGTTTATTTTTCATTTGGCTCTCAAGAGACACCAGCATGAAGAGGCAGACTGTTTTTCAGGCCAACGCTCAGTGCTTTGCTAGATGCAAAAAAAGAAGCACAAATGCAAATTACAGCCTGGCACTAAAAAAAAAAAAAATACATAAATCTACCAGCAATTATCAGGATGATGACGTTAATCTTTTCAAATATAAAAGAATAAAAACGCCCCTGACTGAACTACAGCTCTGGATTCAACCAAAGGGTACAGCTGACATCTACAAGACAACAGTGGAGCTCAGCTATTTCTGCGAAGCTTCAGGACTCCAAGCAGAAAGTACAGAAACTTGATGTATATTCATTAAAAACCTATCTCTTTGCAATACATTTTCTTGGAGTTTTAAGAACTGGATTGTCACATAAACAATCCTTTCAAACATTATTTGCCACGCTGTAAGTAGCAGAGAAGAACATTTCCCCTCCCCTGTGGAACATCAGGTTTTGACTACAGGAGACTGGATGTTAGGTCAGTAGTTTAACCCACAGGGTAGAAAGCAAGCCATGCTCAAGAAGGTCTAAGCCAATACATGCTGAGGGCATTGTAGTAACTCCCATTGACTTCACAGGACTTTTGGCCAAATCCATGAACACAGACTAGAGATGAGCCTGCTCTTGTAACAGGAACATCTGTTTAGAGAGGGAATGTTTATAGTGTAGATCTGGAAACTTAAAAACACATTTAGGAGAAACATGGTGGCTCCACTGCCATGAGGCTACAGCTAGCAAGAATCTGCCTTTTAATCCATATCCAAGATACACATCTCTTTCAGGAAGCAGAATATTCCACACACTAAGGTAAGGGCTCACCTCCTGGGTACAGGCTGCTGTTTGTCAACACGAGCTCTGCATCAGACACACGAAGCCATTTGCAAGTTGGCAAAGAGGCTCCCTGGCCCCTGTTCAAACTTACCAGTGCATGAAACGAGGAGACTGAAAAGATTCCAAGACGTCCCATTGCAACTTTTGTTGGACGGCTGGCAAAGGCAAGTAGTCTTTTAGGGTTTGGGAGCTCCCCTCCTTGGAGACTAGCCAAGTAACAGCGGTACCGAAACAGGTCCATCTGGAACTGTTCAAGATTTTGTTCCCAAACAAAGATCTGCATACAGGGAAGATTGAGACACATGAGAAGTGGAAAGAAGGAAAACCAGAGAGGTAAATACCTTAAGAAAATTCTACTGTTTCCAGTAACACACATTTTTCACCAGTGCTCATCTCACTCCAGAAACTCTTTTCTTCCCACTCTCCCCAATCCTCTCAACTTACAAAAGGATACAAATAGTAAAAAAGTTTTCATTAGGTAGAAAATTTTTAATACATTCATGGCAGAAGTCGTCTCCTGAGACAACTGCTCCTTTGACACAGTGTTAATTAATAGGATTAAGATTTCTTTTTGTCCTAGGATTCTCTTCTAAGCAGTCCCTTAAGAGACTTCCTTCATGCATCAAGGGCGCCTGAGAAACAAGACCAAACCCTACCACATTCCACATACAGAGCACCCCAAACCAGTAGCTGCAGTAGCAGCACTGCTGTAAGCATCAACAGAGCTTGCCATGCTTGAAAAAGGGTAGTACACTGCAGATAATTAATCTTATCAGTGGAAGAGTGTTATAATCAGCCTATGTGAGGGCTTTAAATAATTCAAATTGCTGATAGGAAACAGTTTCAAAGTGTTTAGAAAAACTCAATTACATAAAGAGAGAGACTGCTCTGCCTCCTCATTGTGACTGACAGCCTTTGAGTGAAGGCCTTTCAATGGAGGTGAGTATTCCTCCTCTTTATCCCCCCTCTTCGCCAGCTTCCAGGGGGGAGGAAATCTCTTTAGATTAGTGCATTATGGCTCCAGCCACTCTCTATGGTTTGCATTAAAGGCACATTTGGCAGCCGTGGTAAAAGAGCTACAAACTAATGAAGCAGGAGCCATATGTTAGTTTCTTAAAATAAGGTGCTACTGCAGCAGCAGGAGAGACATCTGCTCCAGGCTCTCTGCTTCTGAAATACAACTACGTTGTCCACTTGAAGTCAGAGGGAGCAATCTCAAGGGGCAGCCAAGGCTGCAGCCATGAGGTCAGGACAGGCCCTTATAACAAGCAGCTTCTGCATCCCATCTGCCAGCAGAAGAAGCAGCCTCTACCATGCCTAAGACAACAGCAAAAGCAGCATTTGTTGGTGTACAACCAGCTCTTCCCTAAGGCATACTATTGCTGTGGCTCAGTAGCCTCTTCACTCCTCTGAAGCCCTCAGCCTTCAAGTGGCTAGGCAAATCTCTTGCATGGAGGCCAGAGGACAGCCCACACCGAACCTCAGTGCACACTGTGTGGAGAAATGGTGCAACCAGGGCAAGCCAGCACAGCTCCCCTGCAAACACGTCCTGCCTGCTCTAGGGAGCTCAGCCAGCACACATACAGCACAGTGGGAGGAGACAGGGATACTGTCAATCTGAAGAAGGCTTTAACTATTTGCTGGGTATTTATTTCGCACAAGCAAGAGAGATTACTTGATCCAGTATGGTCTTCTTCTTTTTGGAATCTATAACTGAGGACAGCTGCATTTCACCCATTTTCTTCATCTTTTCATCCATATCAATCTTCTGCTCCAGCTTCTTTATCTCTGTTTTCAGAAGCTTGACAGTGTCCTCTTTGTGATGCTGCCTTGCCACCGCTGTTGCACAAGCTGAATGGATTGCCGTGATCCAGTTCTCCAGTTCGGTTTGGCTAGAGGTCTGAAGGGAGGGAAAGAGGGTGAAGAGAAGTCAGGATCCTCTTTAAAACGGGCTGGAGATTAACAGATGCAATTCCAGTGAGTTTCCTTTCCCTTTGATCTTAAGATTCAAAGCCTTACATCTACTGAGGAGAGAATTAATAAAACCCTCCTTGTTCTTAAGTAGGCCGTTTTTAAGTCAGCACTAGAGCATTTGGCACTTAGGATCACACCTGTATCTGCGCTGTGTTTCACAGAATCACAGACAC